>LPNX010610128.1:0-54470 GCA_001517045.1 Pseudotsuga menziesii
GAGCGGGGTGAAAGAATGAGAAAATTTGGTAGAGAGGGACAAAGAAGTAGAATGAGGAAAGGAATACGGTGGCAAAATTTGAAGGCGTTTGGGTGAAAATTGAAGGATTTATCGCAAACCCTAAAAATAGACAAATGTGGGATTTCAGGTTTTGGGAAGTGGAATTTGGGATAGGGTCTTCAGGAATGAAATATGCAGAATGGAATTGCAGAGGTGTTAGTGAAGTTTCAGGGAAAACAGAGTTGAAACCAAGGAGATATGGCCGAAAAACATAATTTTATACTATCTGCAACGGCGCGAAAGTGATCGAAAACAGTGGAATCTGCAACGGCGCGGAAGTGATCGACAACGAATGGATATGCAACGGCGTGGAACTGACCGACAACAGTTCTGGACAGAGGAAATCTGCGATTGTGCAACTGAAAATAGATATGGACCCCAGGTATGTGCGGCTTCCTATTGGTTCAAGGGATTCACTTGGCCACCAATGCTGTCTGACGGCTTGCGTATTGGGGCAGTACCCCTCACTCCACGACTCAGGTAAAATTGATAACCGCTTGGCCACAAACGACAACTCTTGGTTTACCTCATGGGTGGGAACTAGTCAATCAGGTAGGGGTCGTTGCCCTTTTCGCTGGCAGGTCCTCTCAATGGGCCAGCTACTTTGGGGTTCCTGTGGTACTCCTCACAATGAGTTTTAGGGCTTATGCCCAAGTACTTCCCACAGTTAAGCGGATAGGGATTATTCCCAGATCCGAACCTGCAACAGAAGCGAGAAAAAAAAAATTGGGCAGAAATTTCACCCAACGAGCCCAAGAAAGCGCTCTGATACCAGATGTGAGGACCCTACAGCAAACAAGTAATCAAAATACATGATATAGCAGTAGAACTCAAAATCACTTTTATATTAATCGCAGGCCACTTCGAGGGGGCAACCTCCTTTGAGCAAGCTTAATACAAAATAACTTCACTGTGCCTTCCTTGGCCTCAACACACACTTATATACTAAAAAATAGGCGCCAATACTATGGGTCAAAACCATGGGCCAATATAAACTATGGATCAACAAATACTATAGGCGGCTTACAAAGCATATGCGCCCAACAACAATAACACAAACTATGGATCAACAATTACTATGGGATGACTTACAAAGCATATGCGTCCAACAAGAATATACTAACACGGTAAAGAGAAGGATTGACATAGGTTCCTAACAGAACTTCAGCCTAATAGCTGCATGAGTTCAGTTCTCAGTACTTAATCCCCTCAAACTCACCTCAATAAGTCCCCTCCATCAATTAGTACCATAAAATTCTAAACGAAAAGAAAATGAGAAGCACAACCATATGGGGAATTTAATATGATACTTGCACCCACACTTGATTAAAATTTGACCTCGTTGAAGTTCATCGTCCAAAACTTACTAGTAGCTTCTTGTTGTCCAAAACCTACATTATTCCTTGAGAAGCATGGTTGAGAATGATGACAGAAATCAACAATATGAGAATGTGAACTGAATTGCTCAACATTAGCAACACATATCCCCATAAGTATCCATTTATTATTATTAACGGTGAGCATGCATGATTGGATTGCATCTTGAGAAATCTCATTTGGTAATGGTCTTTCAAGGTCTTCGAAATTTTCACTTTTCTTAGTGGAAGAGTCATAAGTGGACTCTCTAAAAAATTTCCAAGAACCTATATCCATATCATGTTGATAAGGAAACAGTACAAAATCACATTCGTGGGCATCATCATCAATAGAAAAAAGATCCCCACACCTTTCATCTTCAAGAGAACAAATAAATGTATCAACTATGTATTCATGATTCTTTTCAATGAAGGATGGATTTTCAAGAGCTTCTTCATTGTGTTATGAATCTATGTAGATCATTGTGTTATGAATCTATGTAGAAAGCTGGGCCTTTCTTATCCAAAATGACACCTTCTTCACTTTTGCAGGGCGGTAAAAAATCATGGGCATATACTTCGGAGGCTATGTTCCCCAAATGCTCAAGAACAATACTCTCGACTCTTGAAGAATCATAAATGGGAGGGCCAAGAAAGCTCCATTAATCATCATCATCCTTCCATTTTCTTCATTTAGGACTTGTTGATCTTCATATGTTTTTTCTTCAAAGTCTTTCTCTAGGCCTTTATCATGAACATTTTGAACTTCACCTTTTTTAGCACCTTCATCTTTATTTTCAAAAGAGCTTCCTTCTTGGATTATAAGACTTGATATGTCGTTATCTTCAAATTGCTCAATAAAATATTGAATGGAAGACTCTTTAATAATGGCTACCACATGAGATATTTCCAAGGGTTGATGCTTATCACTATCTTCATCTGATGAGCTAGCAGTGCCATCATCCATGAGATATACAATATCCCATTTGAATTAACTTAAATGCCATCTCTCACAAAAACCCTGATAAATTCTTCGAGCATGTGAACTCTTCGGAAGCCCTTCATACCATTCATATACATAATTGTCCACCAGGTTGAAATACAACATGAACATCTTCATCTTCACATCTTCATCAACCACTTTTAAGCGTAAAATAGCCTTCATAAATGATATAACATGCCAATCGGATAAATCCCTATTTGGATGAAATTTCGGGATGCTCTTCTTCCAATCATTGTTATCTGGATCATGAGCATGGAGTTGATTAGAATATCCTGGGATTCCCAAGAAATCCAATGGATCAAAGCAATCATGTATCGTCTTTTATTGATGAATTAGAATGGTTATCTTCCTTAAAGGGTGGTCAAAGACCTTCTTCAACAATCTTTTGTGTATCATAGAATTTTTGATCACTTGAATGGTAGGTAGCCATTTGTCAATGATGTTGGAACACCAATATTTACAAAATGCTTCCAAAAAGGACGCAAAAGATGTGATTGTTATTTTTCCAAGAGATCCATACCAATGCAAGGCATAACATTTGAAGCTATACAAGACTCTAATCCATTATGTCATCCTTGTAGAATAGGCCATTTTCTAGTGTAAATTCAAAAAATGTGACAAGCGAATTTCCCATGGAGCTATGTTTGGTTCTACATGAGTGGGAGCCCAAATATTTGAAAAATCCAAGGGTGCATCAAGTTCAAGAATCCAATGAGACTTGTAAATGTTCGCCATGTCATATAGACTTCTTTAGTGGAGTTGCCAAGATGAACTTTCTTTCTTCTCAACTGATGAACGTGAATTCACCTTCTACACTCTAATAGTTTCCATTACTAGACGAGGGCTTTGTTTCACAATGTGCTTCTTTAATTTGTTTTTTCTTCAGCGGAGTCGACAGATAAGACCTGCAAAGTTAGTCCTTTAACAATAATCTTATCAAATACAAAACAATAATTCACCTAGATTTGGGCTGGCCAAATTGTTGAGATATGTGACATGTCATTGAAATCAACCGAGGAACTTCTTGATCCCCAACAATGGCGCTGAAAAAATTATCTAAAAAACTATCATTCTTTCACGATCAAATATAGGTGGGACCCAAAACAAGTATGCAGACCCAAATAAGATAGGTATACCTAAACATATTATACAACTTGATGAGAACTTTTGGGAGTTTTTTTTTTTTTATAGGTTGCATTTAGTGGCTATTTTATCCTTAATCGAAAAGTGGTGCTATTGGTAGCACCATTTTTTTATGGTAAGGTGTGTTAAAATTATGACTTTTTTGAAACCCCGACTGATGTCAATGTAATTAAAATTTTAAATTGACCCCCAGATTGAAAGTGCTATTGGTAACACTTTTTTTTGAGTTAAAATTACAAATTTTTGGAAACTCTAGTCGGTGTCAATACAATCAAAATTCAAAATCAACCCTCAAATCGAAAAATAGTGTTATTGGTGGCACCCATTTCTTTAGTTGAGCTTCCAATTGCATTCCTTTCAGAATCATGCATGGTATACATTTTTTTATTTTTATTTTTCTTTTAAATAACTTAAAGAAAAATAGAGATAGCTCAATTTTAATTAAAAATATAATTTTCTCTAAAAATAAAAAAGTTAAGAAAATTTCAAAAAACAAAAATAAACATTTAAAAAAATTAAAATTTACATTTTTTAAAATAAATTTGAAATACAAAATATAAAAAATATTAAAAGAAAAGAATAGAAAAAAAATTAAAACATATATATATATATATATATATATATATAATTTAAATTAAAAAAACACAAACAATTAAAAAAAAATTAAATAGAAAAATTAATAAAAAATCTAAGGGAAATTTGAATTTTGTTTTCTCAAATCTCCCTAACTTGTGGGAGTGACCTATGGTTTGAGAAACCATGAGCCAGGGGCATCTAAGCCATCAAAATCAACTAGGGATTACATCTGGCCTTGACTGCACCAATCTTAACTTGGTTGGATTTTGGGTGTCGCCTCCTAGCTAAGTCACCCCGAAGGGAATTCAACCCAAGTCGCCTTGCTGACAAAACCCATACCTTAACTGAGTAAGTTAGTGAAAATTGACAACTAAAAATCATTTAAAAAAACATGAAACATATAATTAAAAATACTTTTAAAAAAACATTTATTAAAAAAAGCATAAAAATTTTAAATTTAAATTTAAAACATTAAAAATTAGAAACATTTAATTTAAAAAAATAAAAAACAAACCTCCCACACTCCCGGTTCCTCTTCCCTCCCCCATAGCCTAACTCTACGCCTCCCTCCCCAACTCCTCTCTCGTCCTCCACCTCTCCCCTCGTCCCTATTGCGTCCCTCCACTCTCCACCCCCTCCCACCTCTTGTGGCCCTCCTGCAGCCCAAATTTCATGGGATATTTTTTTTACTCTAAAAATTGCCAAAATAATCCAAAAACTATATAAAATCCTTTCAAATTTTATTTTAAAAAAAAATTACACCCAACATTTTATGGTTGGAAATTTATAAATTACTAAGATTCACTAAGGTTTCTACACTTTAAAAAAATTATGGACCTTTAAAATTTTCCCTATCAAACATTGCACAAAATGGAATAAAGCATTAAAAAGTGATAATATTTTGTCACTAAATATAACATAGTTCCTCTAAAGCCAAAAAAAAATGGAATAGAACATTCAGAAGTGAAAATTATTTTGTCACTAAATATAGCATAGTTCCTCTAAAGCCAAACAACACCATCAATAACTAAATGGAATGCCTTGAAAGGTCCAAGTTCTCTTTTTTTCCATCTTTAACACTTTTCTACATAATCCCCTTGCCATGGTTGCCACGTCTAACCAACCTATTGCATATAGACATTGCCAACGAATGTAAAATGGTTTCTTGCCTTAAGTTGCAAAGGGAACAAACACCTTCTACATCTATATAAAATAAAACTTCAAGGACATAATATTGCAAATACAAGTGCATACAAGTATACACTACAATAATCAATCAACTACAAGATAATTGAATTTCATCCCCGCGCATCGTGATTCCTTATTAAAAAGTGAGGGGATTTGAAACCCCAATCGTATTACACACACAAGACAAATCCCTTCTTTTCAAAACCCTAATAGTATTGCACAAACATGACAAATCCCTTGTTTCCCTCTATCTTGGTGAGGGGCCTCTTTTGGCAAGAAACATTACATTTACTAGCCAAAAAGCATCTCCTTTGTCACATGTCCATAATTTATGCACAAATAGGGCTAATTGCTAAGGTCCCTCAACCATCTCGATGATTTTAATAAGAGTTTAAAACTCCTTGGATATATATATATATATATTCTTCTTGTGCTAACAGAATGTACTAGCCCTTCATGTTGGCAATTTACTCAATTGATGATGTGTGGCATTCTCCTAGTACTCTTGATATAATTGTGGCATCTTTAATATTAAGATCTCCCTAACCTCTGGTTGTGGTTTTTAAGGCACCATGCAACTTTGTGTTTCCAAGAACAATGCTTAAATCTATAATAAATAAAAATTAAATAATTATCATTAATATCAGAGTCCTTTTTTAGGCTTGTTTTTGGGATTTTGGTCATTATTTAGACTTTGTCTAATTTGGTTTTTGACCATCTCTTCAAATTAATTAATTATTTTGTACAAATAAGAAGTGGGGAAAAAAAATAAATAAAAAGAAGAAAGAAAGCATTTGAACGGAAAAAAAAAAAAAAATAAGAAGTAAAACCACACCTTGTTTGTAAAACCACATGATTTTTCCAAAGCGTGGGATATAAAGTAACTCTTTAATAAAATCAAAGAGAGAAAGTTTCAAAATTTTATTAGTTATATATAGATATATATTATTGGGTTATTGTTATATATTCTTTATCAAATTTTATTATTCGGTTTACAAAGTTCGGTGTATTCCAGATTGGTATAATATTATTATTATTACTTTTAATAATAGTAATAATAATTATTGGACAAAAAAATGGATATTGACAAAAACATTCAAAAAATTAAGAATATGGATTTTAATGTTGAAAAGAAGGAAAATTTTCCTATCACCTCACAAAGAAATGTTGCAATATTATTTAGAATTAAAGGGACACTTGCAGGAAAGGATATCACAATTTCTATTGCACCTGCTAAAAGTAATAATTATATTAGTACTGATTTCACTAACAATTTAGTGATTCCCGAGTCAAATATAGGTGAAGGGATAGACTTTTGAGACATTGAACGATTTGAAATAAGTGGTTTACAATTGAATGTTGGAGATTAGATGGTCACATCAAAATTCATTGTTAGTTCCTTATGGAGCTTTGACAATTTTGGGTTTATCTTGGATAAGAACATTGGAGACTTTCATCTTAAATGTCAAAACTAAATTTTTAACATTTTCCAATAAAAAAAAGAAAACCACATTGCAGGGTGTTACAATGAAGACAGATTTAGAAGCTCCAACATCTGAAGACTTTAAGGATACTACAGAAATCATCATGACCAACATTCAATTGTAAGCCACTTATTTCAAATCGTTCAATGTCCCAATGGTCTATCCCTTCACCTATATTTGACTAAGGAATCACTAAATGGTTAGCAATTTTAGTACTAATATTATTATTACTTTTAGCAGGTGCAATAGAAATTGTGATATCCTTTCCTGCAAGGGTCCCTTTAATTCTAAATATTATTGCAACATTTCTTTTTGAGGTGATAGGAAAATTTTCATTATTTTCAAGATTAAGATCCATATTCTTAATTTTTTGAAATTTTTTGTCAATATCTATTTTTTTTGTCCAATAATTATTCTTACTATTATTAAAAATAATAATAATAAAATATTATACCAATATGGAATACACCAAAATTTGTAATCCAAATAATAAAATTTGATAAAGAATATATACCAATAACCCAATAATATATATATTTATATATAACTAATAAAATTTTGAAGCTTTCTCTCTTTGATTTTAGAAGCTCCAACATATCAAGACTTCAACTTCTTTTGCTTCTTTTGTTTTGAATTTTGTTCTGACATGACACATCCTCTAGAAGAGCTACTAAAGGGCAATCAAGAGTTTATCTCGTCTCAAGAATGTGCAGAATCTTTTGAGTTGCAAAAATGTAAACTTGTCGAAGCACCAATACTCATATTCCCAAATTGGTCGATCAAGTTCCATGTACATATTGACGTCCATGGAATCACAGTCAGCACGATACTTACACAACCAGGAGAAGACAATGGATTATCCCAATGCATATGCCAGTCGCAAATTAAATAAAGCATAAAATACCTATTCGACTACAGAATGAGAAGCTATGGGAATGATCTTTTCCCTACAAAATAATTGGCATTATTTACTAACTAATCCACTCACATTCTTTACATATCGTCAAGCACTTAAGTATTTGGTCAATAAACGACTCCATCATGGACAGATATGCATATGGATTATCTCATTTCAAGAATTTGAGTTTGAAATAGTTGTCTGACTAGGAAAAAGTAATGTTGGGACCGACTATCTATCAAGAATATAAATAGGATAAGATCCTATCAAGATCGACGATGAGTTGCCCGGCACACATTTATTTAGAATCAAAGTTGTGCTAACATAACTAGAATATATAACACAATTATTAGACCAAGGCCAAGTTCCCGAAGAAATGCCATAAAACAAGAAGAAAATACTTGCCATGAAAGTTGCACCATATACACTCATAAATGGATTTTTGTACAAGCTAAGACCAGATGAAGTACTCAAACGATGCACTCACAAGCATGAACGACAAGCTATAATCGATGAAGCACATAGTGGAGTTGCTGGAGGACATTATCAAGCCGACATGACGACCAGAAAAATATTGCAATCAGGCTTATGGTGGCTGACATTGCACAAAGATTGTAGAATATGAGTAATCAAATGTGACAGATGCCAAATATTGCAATGACCACTATCAAAGAAAGATATGAAACTAGTATAAACTAGTATTTGTTTTCGCCTTTCACACACCTTGGGGGGACGTGGCAGAAATCTTCAAGCCACTTGGTGTGTCCTTGGGGGCAAGTCTCGAGTCAAGACTGTCACCTTGTTCTTGACTCCTCCGTTTAGGCTCAACTTCTAACGAAGCCAAGGGGGTAGAACCTATTAAGTTACTAAGGAAAAATTATTTAGTATGATGATGGTATTAAAGAGTAAGTTTTTTGGGAGTTTTGATTTAACAATTGTAAACAACAAATAACATGATGAGATAATCACAAGTAAGCACGAAATGACACCCAATCACATATAGATTGAAAGAAATAAACAGTTGACCAGTGCCTTGAAAATGGAGTTGAAAATAATTAAGAGTGCTTGTAAGTGCTGGAATGAATGTTGTGCAATTGTATCTTGGTACATTTTAAATTAATGTGGAAAGATGAGTAAATGAATTTAGGCAAGGGGACTCTAGATATACCCATGGGGTACTTGGAGTATGTCCAGAACTAAACCTTCACGGCTACCCACAAGGAATATGTGAGCTGAATGGAGTCTCTGAGAATGTTGTTCATAACACACCCGAAGGTGTAACAGAGATTGGTGCCTCGAGGTCACTTTTTAGGAGTTCCCACTTCCTTTGGGTAATTTGCCACCGTTTACGGTTTGATTGAGGCGTTGGATTTTCGCCTGATCGTGGTTAATTGGGAAAGGTGAAGACTAATTAAAATAGTCACTCACGTTGATTTTGATGCAACTTGAATGATCAGACGAACCGCAACCAAGTGCAGAGCATACACACCAGAGTCTTGTCAATTTTAGTAAATTTTAAGGGCGTGTTCTTGTTAAAAAGAAGACCTTCTAGGAATCTCTTTCAGTCCAAGTGGACCTCAATCGAGAAATCAAGGAGGGGTTAATTTTATCGCTTGCACATGAAAACATAACAATGACAGTAGAATCAGAGATATACAATACGGGTTTTCTAATTAGTCCTACCATGCATCTCTTTCCCCTTTCGGGTCAATCAGGAAGTCGTGGGGTAAGCAGTATGATTAATTTGAATTCAAAATATGGAATAATGAAAAACATTATCAAAGTATACAATCCTTCATAACAAGACTAAGCTAGAGCAAAAACAAGAAAAAATGCAAAAAAGTGAAACAGACGTGGATCCCCCTTGGGGGGATGGGGAGTGGGGCTCGAAAGAGCCTACTCAAAATGATTATTTTTTATTTTTTTGGTTACAATATCATCAAACTAAATTATGCACTTTTTTCCTTGTTATCTGGGATCCAAAGGTTTACAACAAGCTTGTAACCAGCTAAACTAAAATCACTGCGGTGGGGGAAGTCTCCGAGAAGCTCTGGTTTTCCCAAGAGTCGAAAAACGGTCAGTGTTTCCTTAGTTTTTTTTGTTAAACCTGCTAAAAAAAAGTGAGCAATAAAAATAAAATGTGCCCAAAAACACTTTAAAAGTGTTTTGGGTCACCACTCTAGTGACCGAAAAAAAAACTAAGTAAAAAATTGTTAAAAGGGGCTAATCTAGTTTTGCAAAAAGGAACCAAGGAAAGAAAGCTTTCCTTGGAATCTTGGATTGCTGTTTGGGCAGCCAATGAGATATGCACTTTTATTATAGAATTTAATTCTTTAAAGAATGAAAATAGGAACTACCTTATGAGCAAGCTTTAGATCTATGATTTAGCTACTTGCAAGAAAGGAAATTTCTACACCTAGATCTATCTTTATGAAATTATAGATCTAAGAAACAATACTCTTATGAACTAGATCTGACAATATATAATCAATTCTTAGAACTAGATTTGATCATAAGAGGAAGCAACAGGTAACTGGAAGATTGATTTTAATAGAAAGGAGGAAGAGAAGGGGAAAGGCACGGAAAATTGTTAGTGGAATACAGAGGGGCAATGCCTTCATAAAAATGTTGGATGTATAGTGGAGTCAAACTAGATCCATAACTCGTCCAATCCTTGCTACCTGAAAGCTAAACACAAAATCCTGCATGAAACCTCATGAGATCTGGATATATATATGAAAAAGAGACAAGAATTACATGCAGATAAACTTCTTAAACATGTATAATCTAGATCTTCAAACATATATGCAATGAGATACAAAAAAACAAGTAACCTTACTTGCCTAACTATACTCCTATTGATTCAGCTGAATCGTTCAAGCCAGACAGGGTTCAGATGCAAAAATTGAGAGAAAAACCGGCAACATCAATAGCCGTAAGACAAAGCTTAATCCACACATATGAGAGCATTACACCATTTGGCATCCAAAGCTTCTTTATTCCAACAATCAAAAGATTACAATAGTATTACAATAGCAAGCCCTTCAATCCAACTCTAACTAGCTTAGAAGAGGAAATGGCTGCTTTATTTATAACAAAAACAAGAAATCTAGCCCAGGGGGGGGTGCAATTCCCAAGGAGAGAGAGACTGGAGCTGCATGTGGAGTGAATCTGAGCCTGATCTAAGTCTATCTGAGTCTGATCTGACTCTCACTGAGTGCAATTGTCAATTGGAGAGCTGATCTTCTTAACACCTCAACCTGCTAACTAAAGCATCCACCAAAACTCATCCAGATGAGCCCACACGTGTGGAGGAGAGAGGGAGGGCACAATTCCAAAGATTGCATGCATTAATGTACCCTTTATTCAGCCCAGGTCACCTCCTTCTGCCAAGGGATGGTCATATCTAGTCAATCCCAAGCCGATGAGATTGATTTCAGTCAAATCAGAGCAAGTCCAAATGATTTAGGATTTGGGGGTTTCTCCATTATTTAATTAATTTATCAATTAAATAATCAATATTTGATTTTTAGGGATTTTTGACCTGAGTGATGGAAAAATCACTCAAAACTTAGAAAAAGTGGTCCTATGGGTTTACATGGCACTCTAAGCTTGAAAATGAGCACCCCCATGACTAAAACTGATTTTCGAGCCCACTTTTATCACAAAACCAATTTTTCCAATTAAACTATTAAAAAATAGCGTAAGTTTTGTGGAAAAATTAAAATTAAAAAAACTTAAAAAATAAAAAAAATTAAAACCTAGGGGGACTTAGACATGTTCATTTGACTTGACCATGATGCCTAGCATGTTTATACATTGACACATAGACTCTAATAACCTCAATAGGCCTAAATGCCAAGCTGACCACCCCAACTTTGGAGGTATTGAGTGAAAAACTTAGAAATTATTAGTCGTTTATTCAACAAACAATAATAACCAAGGGAAAAAACACCGTAGGTTGATCGGATTGACAAATAAAGTCTAAGAGACTGAGTCTTTTACATACACTATCATGCTAGAACATTTTATTACAACTCCCCCACGTGGTATGAACATCTGATATAGTACAACAAGGACTTCCCAGAAGCAATTCAGAAGGTCTTCTGAAGTCCGAAAAAATCATCTTTATCCAGTTCACCAGGCTCACTTGATAAAAAACCTCTAAGTACAACTTAGGCGGTAACATCTGGCTCCAACTGCAGGACATGTGCTTGATCTGGTCATAGGCTAAGGAGAGGACATGAGAACACTAGAATCTTTGGTTCATACACCCTATAAAAATATCTCAACTTGACAAGAAAACCTCAGTAGCACAAGCTCAGTAGTACTTAAAGAGATTAGACTATATACAAGAACCATCATGAAACATGATATGAAAGGGATCAATAAAGATAATTTCAATGATTTTGGGTTGGATCCCTCATATAACATGATCCTAATCCTAAGGATCTTATTTACCAGGGAATTATTATCTATGAGGAAGAATTAAATAATATATAAGAAGGAAATGATACATAAAGTTCAATAAGTAGCCATGAAGTTGGTTGTGGATGAAAGAGAAACATTACTTACCAATGGACAGTAATTAGATGCATAAAAAAACAAGCATAGGATTCCAAAAGAGAAGCATTAGAAAATAAATCTATGGAGGTTGAAGAGCAGTTAAAGAAAAAATTAATATAGGATGCAAAAAAATCTAAAAAGGTGGAATAAGTGAAGAAGAGGAAAGAAGAACAAGAGGACAAGAAAAAGGAAGAAGAAGCTAAAGCAGAAAGACTAAAAAAAACAACACACTAGTCTAATGCCAAAGAAGCTAAAAAGGAAACATACTTTCTGTAATTCCTCCCTTCTTAATCATGGTACACTAATTACTACTTTAGGTGATTCTTCTTCTAGATAATTGGTTAATATTGATGATGTTATAGTATCTTTAGGATATTTGTTTTTAGTAAATATTGAAAATGGATTGTAAAAATAACTTCTAGAAGGAAAAAGGTGTAAAATTATCAATTCCACCAGATCTCCAGGCTGAATTGAGCCTTACTTTGAAAGAATCATGAAGGAATTAATTTGTAGTGAAAAGCAGTGGAAAGTTTGTTAAAATCACTAGGAAATTGAACATTGAATAAAAACTCAAAAAGAAACAAGAATTGGTGTCATATTACATTAATATGTGTAAAATGATGATATAACACAAAAGAGAAAATTTGAATTATGTGGGAGGAATTTAAATCTCATATTGTAGTCATGACTAGGAGTGGAAAAATTACCACTACAGACAAAGTGGTGCAAATCCAGATAACCGTCAATAACTATTTAATTGACACTATGAGACAAACATGGGCACATATCTCCCCAAAAAATGCAAATATGGTGTATGGGATAACTGAAGATGAACTGAGGGTGATCAATGGAGGCTAACACCACTCCGGTGAGCGCTAACTAAAGGTATGACTCCCATAATTCAGTATGGACTCCTAAAATATAGGGATTTGTCTCTAGAGCTCCTAAATTGATGCATGAGGGTGCATCAAGTGGATAAGGAGGCCAAATAATATCACCTAGGAACTAATGAAGCGATAATTATATCATAAGCTATCAAACTACTAAAAACTAATTAGGGTGGACAAGGAGGATTATTGAGTAATCCCAACACCCCCCCTTAATCCAAACTTGGACACTTGGGCCATGATAATTGATACCAAAGGAACCCATATAATAATAGTGAAAAATAACTGTTCATGAAACTAAGGAAATGGGGAAAACCACATGGGAACAAAACCCCCCCTAAAAAATGAGTAGGAAGGGAATTGAAACTGAATCAAGGCTTCACACCAAGAAGAGAAATGATAGAAAAATATCTACTGAGTAAAAGACTTTGTGCAAAATGTCTCTAAGAATCTCCTCTGTAGGGAAGTGATTTAGTGTGGTAGTCCTTTTTGCACTTGTTCTCTAATACAGTGCATGTGAACCTATCCACCATCTTCCAATTTGATTCCAGATAGGAAAATAATTGTTTCTTCTCTTGCAGTTAGTATTGCACATTTTGAATCTATGTCTCTCATTGTTCTACAATGACTCATATTCCATATTCATATTATCCTTCCAATTTGGATCATGGAAAGCGTCTTTGTAGGACTGGAGATCAAATGCCGCCATCATTTAACACCTCTCTGGGAGAACATAGCATCTCTTCAGGGAAAGTGGATCTATATGACATAGTGCTAGTTTCTCATCATGAAATTGAGATCTGGTTCTCCTTTTGGAAGATGGATCCCCAAAATTGTTCCCAACAACTTCAATGAGTTTTTTATCCCATTTAGACCTTGGATTGGGAGCAGTTGTTGTATCTAGATCTGGATCTAATTGATCTCCATACTCAACCTCAAGATCTGGTTCTACTTGGTGCTTGTCTTTGAATTCTGAAATTGAATCATCAAAAGAAACATCAACATATGCAAATGGTTTAGGTAGAAATTTTTACCTTCCTCTTTAAATAGATGCAAATATTACACTAGATCTTTCTTGAATTAATGGACACTTTGATGTGAGTATGGAAAAAAGTGTGAGAACTCATCTACCTTGGAGGCATGATTTGCAACACCTTTAGCTATCATCTCCCCAGTAGAGATATCTAATATCTCAACTATGTTAGGTCAAAAAATAACTCTCTTTGGTGAACCAATGTGCATAATCTGGTAAATAGATAACAAGTTTGTCGCTAAAGAAGGTACATATAGAACATTTTTTTATCACTCCATGCTCAAATTGTATTGTGCCCTTCCTTATATATGTTATATGAGTATAATCTACCATGAAAATACTTGGATCATCAGTGAGATTTAAAGAAGAAAATGACTCTTTGGAGGCAACCATATGGTTGGAGGCTCTGGAGTCTACGAGGAAGGCTTAAGAATTTTAAAATCTAGCCTTTAGCGCATGACATCTCTCATATTTCTCAGGATCATCTGAGTTGCTCCCATAATAATTCTTCCTTACACCTTCTAGGAGGGAAATGTGGTGCTGATAAAAAAATTTAGCCATTTGATCTATAATATTCTTCATACAACTAATTTCTTAATGGTATCCTCTCTTGCAATAGGGACACTTTGTATTTTCACCCTTCTCCTTATCCTTCTTGGAATCGGTGGCTTCATTTGAAGAACTAATATCCTCCTTTGGTTTGGATTCATAATTTATCTTTTCCTTTCCCTTCTGATTCCCTTTAGCATTCGAATTATTTGAGTCCCCATCCAAAAGATCTTGATTCTTTGTGGATTTCAGGGATCCCATTTGTATCAATTTATCTTGTTCTTGTATCAAGGATTCCATGAATGCATCAAGTGAAGGAATTCACCAGTTTGGAGTTGTGAGTCTCTTGGAGTGGAAAGTGGACACAAAAGCTGAAAATTTAGGGTCAAACTTTCTCAAAATGGAGAACACCTATTGCTCATCCTTCTTGTCAATTCCACATGGTTTGCACTTCATCACCAAGGACTTGACTCTTAGTGAAAAACTAATGGATAGTTTTGAAATTGTTGGGTTGAAGAGAAATCAGTTCATCCTCCAGAATGTCTCCATTCATCTCATCTTGCTTGCCAAAAAGTGATTCAAGCTTCTTCCATACCTCCCTTGGTGTCTTCAAGCCATCGAGATGGAAGAGCAATTCTCCGAAAATGTGAATGCACATGAAACCGAAACCTTCATCTAACGTGTTCAGGTACTTTGATTTTTCAATAGTCTCCTAGGGTTCGACCTCCTTTCCCATTGTGACCCTATAAAGAATATTGTTGTGTAAAGGAGTCTACATATATTCCCTCCAATCCAAGTAATTGAAACGTGTGAGGATTATGGATGTCAAAGGATTCGAATTCTCCATATTGCAGTAGTTGTAACAACATAATTTTCTCTTATTTCTTCACAAAACCTGCATAAAAATTTCAATTTGAAGGTAATCTAGCTCTGGAGAGCTCCTATACCATGTAAAATTATCAATTCCACAAGATCTCTAGGATGGATTGAACCTTACTGTGAAAGAAGCATGAAGGAATTAATTTTGTTGGGCACCCTATATGCAAGTTAATTAAAGCTAACATACAGAGTGTTCAATATAAATTGTCAACCCAGGGAAGTCTTTTATTTCAAAGATAATGTGCACTGTATATGCTTAAACACTAAGTAGCTGAAACTGTAAATGAATTATCCTACCTTCCTGTTCATCCCAACTCATCCCATGATTAAGTTAATCTAATTTACCTTCTTAAGAATGCAAAACCACAAATACCTTCTTACAATCCTTAATCTATAAATAAGAGATTCAGAAAATAAACATCTAGTTTTAATTTTGCAGAAAGTTAAATCCTAAATTACCAGGGAACACCCATACCAAAAATTTCAAGCATTTAACACCTAGATTGGCTTACACAGTCTGTTGCAGCCACAGCTACAACTCTTAAAAAATGACATAATGTTGAAATAAATCATGTGTATTTTTATGGATGTGTTATATATAAACAAAAACCAAATACATGCCATGATGTGAAATAAACACGTGTCTCAAATTTATAAATTCTCACCTATAGTACAGTCACAGCTAGGTGTTGCAGCTCACTGTGATAGCTGGGTGTTGCAGCTCACTATCACAATGGGGTGTTGTAGCTCACTATCATAGCTAGTGTTGCCGCTCACTGTCACAGCTGAGTGTTGCAGTTCACTGTTATAGTTGGGTGTTGCTACCCTTAACTGTCAGCAGATAATAAAACAGTTTGAAAGAGAAACACAATTTACTCCTTATTAAGAATTTGTATTATCTAGAGGCTTGTCTTTAAAAACTGTGTTAGTACTATTTTCAACTTAGCAGTTGAAATTTTCTAGAAAGTAGAAAAGGAACTTGTATTTTACTGATGCTAGGTATACTATTGATTTCTTTTGTCAAGTAAGGAAAGTTTCTTATGTGAAATCGGGGCTTACTTAGCTTTAAGCTAACACAGTGGGACTGATGGATTCCTTACAGGTTTAGCAGGTAAGCGTATGTTCTAGTAAAAATAATATTTATATTCAAGTCAAGAATATACCTCTCTAGCATGTTTATGATGCTAGACTTAGAATGTTTTTAACTGCAGCTTGTCTCCATAAGAGGTAATGTTGATCTTAATTTATTTTGCTATCAAAAATCTGTAATGACGTTTAAACAACTTCATAAGCATGGTTTAGATTGCATGATCGGTTACTATCAAAACATCTAGGTGATTAAGATTAAATTCTAAAGAACACTTGTAATCTTACTTACAGTAACTGTGATCTAGTGTTTTAAAAAGGAAGGAACAAAGTTACAACTTAATGCTTAGTCCAATCAACCATGTTTGGCTTCTACCACAATTATCTTCATTATAGGGATTTATAAACAACATCCTCTCATGAGTCACCAAAATACTTTTTCTTTTGTCTATTTACTCATTATTAGGTTACTAGAATTAGACTGATATTTCTTATTGGGGTCTGTGGACTACATTTACTAACATTCCCCAAAATAAACATTGCATCAAAATAATTGGATCAAAAATATCTTCCTAGCTGAAGAATTCTTCCTTATTACTTTTCCAGTCCTTTACTTTGAGTTTTTAATACTTGTATCTCACACTTTCATCCCTACTGTACCCTTCAATTATGAATTATACCTTTTACAAGTTTGTTTATAAAACTTTCAAGATAGGTTTGTTGATTGACATATTATAGTTTGATTCTAAACTAAGTCCTAGCACACATGGTTAGCAAAAGAACTTATTTTAACTTGACATAACCTACAAGATACTCCCTATTTTTTGATTGGTAGCCTAAGCATTGCAAAAATCCATGGTATTAATATATCATTGGAAATGAAAGAGATTGCATCGTTCAATTGATTAAAGGTTTGATTATAATCATTATGTTTGTAGCAACGTGAACTATAGAACTTCTACCCACACTGGAGATAAATCTTGAAGGACATGTGGTGATGGTTCTATCCATGAGATGGTTGACTTAAAAACTAAACCCTACTCATTTCTTTTTGTAGAGTGAGGGTTTTTCGTCTAGTTTGGCCGAGCTATGAGCTCGTGGCCATTGATAAAGGTATACACGTCCAATTTGCAGGTTGCCTTCTGAACAAAATGTTGTGAGCTGGTTTAAGTGAGGTTTTAAGGTGGTTCTTTGGTGCTTAAAGATTTCTGTAGCATATTGGGAGTGTAGAATTGTTTTTCTTCATTGATGGTTAAGAAGGAGAACATTGGACCGAGCTTAAAGAAGAGTGTTCTTTGTTCTAGACTGAGGATTTCTCGTTTCCTTTGTAATCGTGACTTAGGTTTTTAGTTGTAACCGGCACCTTAAACTTGTCCGGGGTATTACTCTTCCATACCATTGAGCTGCTCCGGCTGTTGCATCCACGATTCCTCCGACACGATAGTCTTGCTGGGTAACTACCGGTCAAGAGTTAATCTTCAATGAAGCTTTTATATTTTCGCTACATTCAACTGCTAAAAAATAATACTTTTTTTTACTGTGCAGGTTCTTCTCATGGCAAAAAAGGGGTTTAGCGGTAGCACAACTCTCCCCTTTTCACGGCCACACAACCCTGGTAATCCCTGGTTACAAATGAGGGTTTTCTATTGCATTGATGTGGTGGTTGGAAGATGAGATTTATTTGCTGCTAGTTAAGGATTCGACCTGGGTTTTTACTTGTTAGGTTTTTCTTCAAATTGTTTTGTTTGTGTAAAATTTTTAAACCCTAAAGGGTAATATGACAAGAAACCTTAGGGCTGTAGCAGCCATGACGTGTAATTTTCTTGAAGGCTATTGCATCAGTGACATTAATGTTTTAGTGACAGTGCCTTTATGGCCTGGATGATGTATACTTCTTTTCTTTCAACTTAGAACTTAGCTCTAAGCCATGATGAGGCTGTTCAATCTCTGCTTGGTTAATTAAGTTTTTAAATAGATTTTAATTAAAAAGAAAAGACTGCTCGCTCAGTCGAAACATGTAAACTGACAAGGGTTATTAGTAAATATAAATTTTGGTTAATTGTTTTACTGTGTTTAAAAGAAATTAAAGGATTTGTTTTTGTATGACTTAGAAACCCTAGAGGGTATTATGTGGAATATTTTAAGGCTGTTGCACCCGTGACTTAAGGGTTTTAGTTAAGCCTTTACGGCCTGGGAAAAATGTAAGGATTTTGTTGTTACAACTCGACTTAAAGCTGTGACCATGCTATTTCGATCACTGTCTGAATATTTCAATTCTTATAATAGTATTTGCTGGTAAAGATAAGACTGTTCAGTTAGCGAAACTTGTAATTAGATATAGGGTTTTTACTTATGAAAATAATGGTTTTAAAATTGTGGTTTTCGACTTCTGTTTAGACTTACATAAGTCATTTCGATCAGGCTTAAGCCTCAATACGTGCTATAAAAGGCCATAGGCCATGATGCTTATTCTATTGTGTCTCTGTTTAGTTCGTTTATAGTGTTATTTAATTTAAATTTACATTTAGTATAAATGGTTTATAATGATTGTTACTATTTAAATTTACATAGTGTTTTGGGTGAGGAAAATGTTTTGTTTCTCTTAAAAAGGTTATTACCATTGGATAACTGACAGTTCTATATTTAAATGGTTTTCATAAAAACAAAGTATAATAGTAAGCCTGAATAACTAATTATAAAGACCTATGAAGTATTAGCCATGTTAAAACCCTAGTACTATCTTTTTACTATTTCTATGTTTATTTAATTAACTTTATCTATTTGGTTTATAAGAATTATTAGTACTAGTAATGCTTCTATGAATAGTATGTCTACGAATGATTATTATATATATTCAGTTCCTTTCTTGAAAATTAGTTAATATTGATACTTTCAGTTGCTAGAATAGGTATTGCTATTTTCTGTAATGATTCAAATACAATCTATAAAAGAAATCATTTACATTTTTCATTCAAAGTTGATAAACAAATCATCACATCTTACTTAATCAACTGGCTGTACTAGAGTACTGCCTATACTAGGCATGGAAAAATACAGTGTGGTAATTTATTTCTATTTACTTTTCATTTAGCAATAATACTAATGTTTTAAACAAAATATACAATCACTAACTTTATCAAAACACAATATTCTTTTCTGCATAAACCCTAACAAAACAAAAACATACATATCTTTGGAAAACTAATAAACATTTGCTGAATATAGTAAATAAATTATAAATAGGCCTGAACAAATAAAAACCTGTAAAATGATGATGTGACAATAGCTTAAGGAGGCTGTTCTCCCCAACCAACTCCTGGAGAAGGCTTAGTCTGCACTTCCTCAGGACCCCCGAGCTTGTTCCTGGTCCTCTTGATAGAGTACTGGGTGAAGGATGTATGCTTAAGACCTTCTGTCACCTGACTGGTCAAATTACAATAGTAATCCAATCCTTCTTACAGCGGTAAGAACTTTAGCTTAATAGTTGCATGAGTTCAGTTCTCAATAGTAAATCCCCTCAAAATCACTTCAATAAGTCCCCTGCACCTAATTTCTCATGTGCACTTAATTCACACTGAATGATCACCTTTTCAGAATGAGCAGCCTCAGCTGTCTTCAATGAGAAATTTTATAATAAGGACTAGGTCTTCTGGGTCAATTTTTAATTAATGAGCCACTTGCTCCAATTCCACTTTCTTGGGGAATCATGACCACAAATATAGGGAAGTTTCCACCTACAACAGTTAGAAGTAGTTTGAGGATGCTGCCACTCATCAGTATACCCTCCACTCAGTCTCCTCCCCCAAGTGACCAGTTAACACTCTTTTAACAGCTTCCCTAAGCTGTTGTCTCATCATTTATTTATTTATAAATAAAATATTCGGAAATACATTAATTATTCTTGACCTCACTTGGTCATCAATTACAAACTTAGCATAAAATATAACACAATGTTCCTTAATAACATTAAATTGTTTCGCAAATTGGGGCATGTGACATACAAACCCCCTTAATTTATAACATCGTCCTTGATGTTATTTATTCCTTGTCCTGAGAGTTCACCTGAAATAGAATTGGATATGCATCCTGCATATGACTTTCCAATTCCTAGGTGGCTTCTTCTTGATTAAGGTGCTTCCATTGCACCTTCACCTGACCAATGGTGCGTTTCTGAAGCGAGATCTCCCTCCTTTCAAGGATACAATTCGGTTCCACTAGAAAATATCCTTCGGGTTCCATCTAGACATCATTCTAATTAATAACATGAGTAGCATCATGTACATATTTTTTTTAATACGGAAATGTGAAAAACATTGTGAACTCTTAGATTTGGTGGTAGAGCTAAATGATATGCTACTTGTCATATCCTAGACAATATTTCAAAAGGACCACAATATCGAGGTGCTAGCTTAGCACAGCTACCCAACCTCAGAGAACTCTTTTTAGGTCTCACCTTATTAAAAACATGTTCACCAACCTGGAACTCCTTTGGAGTTTGTTTAAGGTCTGCTTGGCTTTTCTGTCGATCTTGCACAATTTTCAAATTACCTTGTATCTGTTTTACAATTAGCTCCATCTCTTTTAATAACTCAGGTCCTAATATTAACCTATCCACTGGATTACTCCAAGAGATGGGAGTATTGCCTTTCCTTCCATACAGAATTTCAAAAGGACTATACCTGGCTGAAGCTCGATAATGATTATTGTAAGAAAATTCTACCAGGTGTAAATAATCTTCCCATTTACTTGGCTGCTCCTTTAGATACATTCTGAGTAGATCCTCCAATACCTGATTTACTATTTCAGTCTATCCATCAGTTTGAGGATGGAAAGAGGTGCTAAAATTTAACATAGTATTTAACCCTTTAAACAAATATTTCCAAAAATTACTTGTAAATTTAGGATCTCAATCTGATATTATCACCTTTGGTGTTCCATGCAACCGAAAAAATTGCTTTAAGAAGATATCAGCAATATTTGCAGCTTTATAAGTAGTTTTTACAGGTATAAAATGGGCTATTTTACTCAACTTATCAACAACTACCATTATTGAGTGATTTAAGTTCTGATTTCTAGGTAGTCTCATGATAAAATAAAGGCTAATTATCTCCCATTTCCAGCTAGGAATAAACAATGGCTGAAGTAGCCCAGCTGGATGTTGATGTTTACTTTTTACTTGCTGACATTCGAAGCATCTAGCAAGATATTCTGCCAATTCATTTTTCATGTTTGGCCATAAATAATCCTTTCTTAGCATGGTTATAGTTTTCTAATAACCCAGATTCCCTTAATAAGGAGTTTTATGAATTTCGTTTAAAATTAACAGCTTAATCTTAGGTACATTAGGTACATATAATCTGTCTTTATACAATAATAATCCTTTTTCATTCAAGATGTACCCTGTACTTAGACTTTCTATTCAATTTTCTTTTACTTTTGCTTGTAATTTTCGATAATTTTCATCTTGTTCTATTCCAGCTTCTAGCTGTTACTCCAAGTCTGTCTTATAAATGATGATGGCTGCTGTAAAATTCAGCTTTGCGTTTTTACTTAATGCATCAGCAACCTTATTCTCCTTTCCTTTAATATGTTGAATTTCAAAATTGTATTCACTCAGAAAAACTAGCCACCTAGCTTGCCTAGCATTCAAGTTAGGTTGATCCAACAGGTATTTCAATCCTTTATTATCTGTCATTAATATAAACTTGCTTCCAATTAAATGATGATGCCCCATTTTTAAGGCATGTATAACAGCAGCTAACTCTAATTCATAGGTTGCATAATTTTTCCCATGAATCTTTAGCTTCCTAGACTCAGACGCTATGGCGTGTCTTTCCTAAGTTAAAAATCCACCTAAACCGTCATTGCATGCATCAGTACATACTATAAAAGATTTATTAGGGTCAACAATTCTTAGAATTGGTGCGGTGGTTAATACTGTTTTTAACTTTTTAAAATTGTCTTCACACTTCTGATTCTAATCAAATTTCTTCCCCTTTTTTTGCAAAGAGGTTATAGGAGTTGCAATTCTTGAAAACCCTTCGATGAATCTCCGATAATAACTAGTAATCCCCATAAATGATCGATCGTTAGTTATGTCTTTTGGTACTGGTCAATATTCAATTGCCTTTATCTTTTCAGGGTCAACAAAAATTCCTTCTTTAGTCACCACATGACCCAAATACTGGATTTTATCTTTAAAGAAGTCACATTTACTAAATTTTGCAAAATGTTGATGTTCTAAATACGACCACAAATTAAGATGAGTAAATTAAGATGTCATCAATAAATACAACCACAAATTTATCCAGATTTTTGTGTATTACATTATTCATCAGACACATAAAACCAGCTAGGGCATTAGTAAGTCCTGTTGATGTATTTGTAATTTCAGAATGTATTCATCCATATATCTTAATGTATTGTACCCCGATGTTTATTCCGAGATGTTTCTATAATGTATTTGAGTCATGTCATACCCTGGTGTTCCTATCGAGAGGTTCTATAATGTAAACAAGTCATGTCAAGTCATTGTGGGTAACCCTCCTATTAGACAAGGGTTAAATTCCCCGCAGTTGTGGGGTCCTAGGGTTATTATACTATCCTAGAGAATTCGGCCCTAGGTGAGTCATTGTAAGTTGGGGCAATAGTCCCTGCCATTGTGTCAGGGATAAACTTGCTTGTTGGTCAGAGGAAGAAAATTCCCCACAAGTTGTGGGGCACTAGGGTTATTAGACACTCATAGAGATGTCAGCTCTTGTAATTAATTGTTAAGTGAGGCCGACATGTTGGAGTGGGATTCAAGTGACTGAAAGAATATAAATAGAGAGTGAGCCTCTCTATTTAACAAACACACACTCACTCATTGGGGCGCATGAGTGAGAGGAGAAGTTGTTGGGACAAGAGAGAGACTACTGCTATCGGGAGATCATCTTTATGTTTTCGGGTTTTACTTTTGGTGCTAATTCTATCTCTAAGGAAGTTGTAGGGTTATCTCCTTTATGGTTTCCCCGAGGAAATTTTTTTGTGTCTCTTGTCTCTTTTGTTTTATTGCTGTGCATGTTATTCTCTTAGTTAAAGATCCTAAGATCATAATGCTAGCTTGAATGATAAAAACCTAACATGGTACCAGAGCTAACTTGAGAAGAAGACATTGTGCAGCTGCAGAAGCTATGGTTTCTTACTTTTCGGGTCTCTCTCCACAATCCATTAGCAAAAGTATGCTAGGCTGACTCTCCATTGAAGGGTGCATCTTTCTGTTGAAGCGGAATTCGATTCCGAGCATTTTCAGTTTTGATGTGGGAAATTAGGGTTTCTTGCAGAAGAGGAATTTTTGAGTGAGCCCAGTATAGGATTGATATACTCATCAAAATCAAAGTTTAGAGACCTGGGTCAAGATTTTTGGTTGGGTATAACTCTGGGAAAGTCAAACCCTAGTTTGACCCTGAGCTGGAAAAACCCTAAAATACTAAAACTGCTAAGCTTTGGTAAATTTGCTATATCTTGGGATTGACGAAGGTTTAGAAGATAAAAATTGCAGAGGCCAAAGATAAAATGCTTATTTACACTGTGTCCAAACTTCAGCCTCATATTCATTATATTAGAGAGATATGATCCCTCCAAGTTAGGGTTCCATCCTCTTCCAGAATTCATCCCTAAATAGGACACCTGGGGAGAATTGCTATATCTTGGGCTACCAAGGGCCAAATGAAATTTAGGAAGATGTTCCAGAAAGGGCACGTATTTTAATTTCTGTGGTCCAAGTTTTAGACCCAGAAGATGAAACAGTGATATGTGTCAGTCGATACAACTTCACTGTTCTGAACAATCCTGTAACACGTCATCTTGGGAAAATGATCATAAGTCCCAACTGGTGAAACCAATTCTGCTGAAAATTGTGGGGTTGGAATAGCGACATGCGAGGGTACCTCAGTGCAAAGTTTCAACCATAGAGAAGTACTAATTTTGGAGATATCATAGAAACAGTAACAAGCATTTATGCAAAAGAAATTGGAAAACTAGGGCTTCCAGTTCCAGGAGCTTCCCTCAACTATTTTCAAAAAATGAGTACATTGGACAGCTCACCTTGAAGAGATATATCTTTCAATCCAATCAGATTTGAAAGATTCCAAGTTTTGAAAATTAGGGTTTCTTTGACAAACCCTAGATCGGCTAGCTCCAGAACCAAGACGGACAAATCAAAACAGTAAGATCTAATCTTTTGCTATTTTCATTTGAGGTTCTCATTTCAAAGTGATCTATCACATCAGTTTGATGATAGGCTTGGTGAAGTTGACAAATTCCAAGCATGGAAGTATATGATTTCTCAGAAGAAAATTAATTGGACACCTACATGAGTAGAGAGGTTCCAGTTCCAGAGGGAGATGAGGCTAGAAGCCTTACACAAGAAGAACTTGGTCAAGGTCAAGAAGATAATTGTTGATTCAATCATGGATCAACTTGTACCACAAGTATCTTCCCTAAAGACCCCAAAGATGTTTGATTCCTTGACCAAGCTATTTGAAGGGAAGAACATAAATCAGAATATGACCTTAAGAAACCAGTTGAAGAATGTGAAGATCCAGAATACAATCATACTTTATGAGGGCCTTTCAAATCAAAGAACAACTTGAAGCGGTAGAAGAAGAAGTGAAGAATGCGGAAGTGGTGATAGCCACCTTTAATGGCCTCCCAAGATCATTGGATTCATTCATTTGAGGAATGTGTTCCAGAAGGAAGTGATTAATTTCAGCATGCTTTGGGAAGAAGAAGAAGCTTGACTCATAAGAAGAGAAGAGAAGATGGGAGCAATTGAAGATCAAGCTCTCACCATCGAAATAAGATCCCTCAAGCGATGAGGAATACGAAGGACTCAATTCTTGAAGAACCTATTATCCATCTTGAGAGTTTGGATAAGAAATGATGAAGTCATGAATGAAGAAGATGATGAAGTGGATGGATTAAGAAGGAGTCTACCCACGAAACAAATAAATATAAGTATTCAATTGTCATTTCATGATATTGTTTTGTTATGCATTTGTTTATATTCAGTTGATGTATTATGCATGATAGAATGTTTGCATTAACGACAATATACTACTAATATGCATGTGATGGGTAAGTAGCTCATGGTGCTATAAAACTCTCCATTGCTACTTATCTAGAATGAAACCTCTTTGCTAACATATTGGATTAGTGCACAATCTCAATGTTGTCTTGGTGGAGATGGAAGCAATCTAGAAATCTTTCCATGAGATATGGATGGATGTTGTATTGGCTAAAGTAGTTGCATGATCATATATTTATGCATAAGAATTTTCCATTATGAATATTCCTTATGAAATGTTTCTAACCATAAAAACACATTTGACTTGTAGGAAAGATCGCATACATAATCGCCTACAAGCAAAGAAGGATGAGACTTGTTCCGAAGAATAAGTAACAACAGTTCAAGATGAAAAATAATATGATGAATGCAGCGACATCATTGATGCAGAACTTTCCAAGAAGAAAGGGAAGACCAGTTCATGAAGAATGATGTCTAGGATGCAGTATTGATACATGAAGGGAAGTTCGTAGTTCCATCATGCAGTAGATGGAAACATTGTGGGATACAAGGCAAGATTTGTAGCACGAGGTTTCTCACAAAAAGAAGGCACAGAATACGAAGAGACATTTGCAACCAGTGGGAGTTGAGACACATGACAGGCAGAATCATGTGTGCAAATGAAAGAACTCCTTGTACGAGTTCAGAAGACACCCATGGGATAACACATACATGAGGAGCTTGATGAAGATATGAACCTTTTCTACAAGGTTGATAAAAGATGACAAGCTCACAAGATGGGTGCGAGGAGAAATTTTGAAGAAGTTCAAGATAGAGGATCTTGGTATCCAGTGATCCTAGATGGATACATAAAATATTAGTAGCAGAGGAAGCTACTTGTCACTCCGGCACATAATGTTTCAGTACATAGAGTACAAAAGACAGAGGGAGAATGATGCTCCGCTTCAGAGGGAGTGACTGCAGAAGATCCTGATGTTTGACATGGTAAGATAGGATGGATAGATTACTGATGACTCTAGGCTTTACTAAGAGTAAATTGGATTCCAACCTTTGCTTCAAGGTTGAAGGAAGAATACCAGTGATGCTCCTGATATGTGTCGATGCACTACGTTCTAGGCACAGAGGTGTGGACAAGGGAAGTATGTAGTAAAGATCCTGAATAGGTTTAGGATGATGGACTGCATGACCACACCTATGGCATCGAACTTGAAGCTATTGAGTGTTGCTTCATCAGAGTCGGTTGATGTCACAATGTATCGTCAGATGATTTGTTCATTGATGTACCTAACAGATACGAGACCAGATACTTGCTTTGTTGTGAACACATTGAGACATGTTCACTTGATGGTTGCAAGTATGATACGAAGATTAACCTGGAGGGTTATGTGGATTCGTATTATGCAGGAAGTGCCATTGATAGGAAGAGCACTTCGGGGTGCTACTTCAGTATGATATAAAATATCACTATATCAGGGATATGGTGCAGAGAGGAGCAGTGAAGCTCCAATATGTTGCAACGGAAGAATAGATAGCTGATGTGTTGATGAAGACATTAGCCATAGTGAAGTTTGAGTACTTCAGGGAGAAGCTTGGTGTTCTCCATATTGAGGTTCCCTCCAAAGGGAAATGATGAGACCTAGAGCCATTGTGACATGGTGAGAGAAATATGTTCCTTCCATGGTCATATGTAAGGGCTGATCCATTTTGTCATGGTGAGAGGATTGGTTCCTTCCATGTCAGATGCGAGTGCTAAGCCATTCTGATGTGACTATAGGATTGGTTCCTACATGATTAGATATAAGTACTGAATTCCATTCTTGGAATGGAGGCACTTGGTTAGTTACCAGGAATACTCAGTCTAGGGCTGAGAGCCATTTTGACATGGTGAGAGGATTAGGTTCCTTCCATGGTCATATGTAAGGGTTGAGCGATTCTGTCATGGTGAGAGGATTGGTTCCTTCCATGTTAGATATGAGTGCTAAGCCATTTTGATATGATGGTAGGATTGGTTCCTACATGATCAGATATAAGGGCTGTTGCCATTATTTGAATGGAGGTGCCTGGTCAGTTAGCAGGAATACTTGGTCTAGGACTGAGGGCCATTCTGATATAACTATAAGATGTAGTCTTACATGATCAGATGTGAGTGCATGGCCATTCTGATGTGATTGAGAGATTGGTTCCCACTTGATTAGATATAATGGCTGGCTCTGTGAAGACTCATCTAGTATGAAAAAGGACTAGCTTTGTGTAGATCCCACATCTAGTATGAAAAAGAACTAGCTCTGTGAAGACTCATCTAGTATGGAAAAGGACTAGCTCTGTGTAGATCCCACATCTAGTATGAAAAAGGACTAGCTCTGTGAAGATTAATCTAGTATGAAAAAGGACTAGCTCTGTGTAGATCCCACATCTAGTATGAAAAAGGACTAGCTCTATGAAGAGTCATCCAGTATGAAAAAGGACTGGGTCTATGTGGATGCCACATCTAGTATGAAAAAGGACTAGCTCTGTGATGATACATCCAGTATGAAAAAGGACTGGCTCTACAGATGTACATCCAGCATGAAAAAGGGCTGGCTTTGTAGAACTTCCTATGACGAGAAGAATCAAAAGATAGCACCCATGATGATGACTTAGAGATGATCCAGATCGAGTGATGATGATCTATATCCAGTGATGATGATCTAGCAGTGATGATCCAGATCGAGTGATGATGTCCCAGAGATGATCCAGATCGAGTGATGATGATGATCTAGTAGTGATGATCCAGATCGAGTGATGATCTAGATCCAGTGATGATGTCCCCGAGATGATCCAGATCGAGTGATGATCTAGATTCGATGATGAAGATGACTTGAAGATGAAGATGACTTGATGATGATCCAGATGATACAGAGAAGAAGACAAGTGCTGATAAATTGTGTCAAGAGAATACCTTCCTAGTGAAGAGGGAGTGTTGCTGTATTTGTAACTTCAGAATGTATTAATCCGTATATCTTAATGTATTGAACCCCGATGTTTATTCCAGGATGTGTCTGTAATGTATTTGAGTCATTTCATACCCTGATGTTCCTATCGGGAGGTTCTATAATGTAAACAAGTCATGTCAAGTCATTGTGGGTAACCCTCCTATTAGACAAGGGTTAAAGTCCTCGCATTTGTGGGGCCCTAGGGTTATTAGACTATCCTAGAGAAGTCTACCCTAGGTGAGTCATTGTAAGCTGGGGCAATAGTCCCCACCATTGTGTTAAGGATAAACCTCCTTGTTGTTCGGAGGAGGAAAAGTCCCCACAAGTTGTGGGGCACTAGGGTTATTAGACACTCCTAGAGATGTCGACTCTAGCAAGTAATTGTTAAGTAAGGACGACATGTTGGAGTGGGATTCAAGTGACTGAAAGAATATAAATAGAGAGTGAGCCTCTCTATTTAACACACACATACTTACTCATTGGGGTGCATGAGTGAGAGGAGAAGTTGCTGAGACAAGAGAGAGAATACTGCTGTCAGGAGATCATCTTTATGTTTTCGGGTTTTACTTTTGGTGCTGATTCTATCTCTGAGGAAGTTGCAGGGTTTTCTCCATTATGGTTTCCCTGAGGAAAATTCTTTGTGTCTCTTGTCTCTTGTGTTTTATTGCTGTGCATGTTATTCTCTCAGTTAAAGATCCTAAGATCATAATGCTAGCTTGAATGATAAAAACCTAACAAGATCGAATGGCATAATGACAAACTCGTAATGTCCATATATAGATCCCTAAAGGCTATTTTAAAGATGTCTTCATCCTCGATTCGGAACTGGTGGTATCCAGATCGTAAATCAATCTTTGAAAATACCGTGGCTCCACGTAGTTGAGCAAACTAATCATCTATGCAAGGTAATGGGTATCTATTCTTGATAGTAATTTTATATAGTTGACGATAATCTAAACATAGTCATAGAGTTCTATCCTTCTTCTTAACAAAGATGATAGGTGCCCCCCAGGGAGACACACTGGGTCTAATGTAATTTTTATCAATGAGTTCTTTTAACTGTGACTTAAGTTCATTTAATTCTAGTATATTCATCCAATAAGGGGCTTTTGAGTTGGGCACTACACCAGGTACCAGCTCAATAAAAATCTAATTCTCGTTTTGGAGGCAGTCCCAGAATTTCTTCCCGAAATACATCAGAATATTCTCTTAGAATGGAATATCTTCTAGTTTTAATTTATCCTTGTTGTTAGTATTTTTTTCTTTAAGTACTGTTACGGAAAAATATTTACAGCCTTTCCTAACAACTCTCTTAAGCTGCAAAGTAGAAATCTGCCTTATGACTGTTTTCCTAGGGATTCCCCTTACATTTATTAACTTTCCATTGCTATTTATGCAAGTGAAGGTTTTATCAAAGCAATTTAGGACCATCCTATGTTTTTCTAACCAATCCATACTAATTAACATATCATATGAACCTAAAGGTAACACATTGAGCTTAACAGAGGTTTCAAACTGATCCATAGTTACTACACAATTCTTAACAAAGCTAATTACTTTTCTCTTTGCACCATTAGCTAGCTAAACTAACCAAGATATTGCAAACTTTTCAACTGAAAGCTTACACTTTTCTACTAAACTAGGAGAAATATAGCTTAAACTAGCTCCTAGATCAATTCAAATAGATATAGATATTTGATTTATCTTACCTTCCACTTCCACCATGGAAGTTTGATAATATGCTTGCTGGTTCTCTAATGCTACGTTGATTCTGGGCATTGTCCTCGCTAGATCACCAACATTCATCTCCTCCTATATTGTGTGTATGTTGCTAACAGTCTTCTTTCGATTGGGGAAAACTGATGCATAATGCATACCATTACATTCCCAACACTTTATGGGTTCCTTTCGTTCAAAATTCTTTGTATAGTTACTATGGTTGCTAGCAGATTCTTTATTCCTTTGATTATTTGAAATGGTCTGTGAATTACTTTTGTTGCCTTAGAAATTTTTGCTAGGAAAATTTCTGGTGTTACTATTCTTAAAATTTCGATTAAGCACAAAATCTTTATTTTTCTATTCAAAGTTATTTTTCCTTTTAGCCTTCCAATTGGTCATACTTTCCTTTTTATGATTCTGTTCATAATAGAAATTTTCTTTTCTCATTGCTTCTTCTAAAGTTTTCGGATTGTCATACTCAATTCTGTCCTTTATATGATTCGGTAAAGAAGCTGAGAAACCGTTGTACCTTAGGTTTCTAGTCCACAATATACGTCACATATCTGAGTAGACTTAGAAATTTACTATTTAGTTCTTTCATATTCATTGTTCCCAATTTTAGCTCGTAAAATTTCTTAGCAATTTCTTCATAATATTGTTTAGATAAAAATTTCTTCTTGAAATATTTCTTAAATGTACTCCAATTTATATTTTTCTCCCTTATACCTTTTGCTCTTTTTAAGTCCTGCCACCATATATTTGCTTTTCCTGTAAGAATATAACTAGCCATCCTGGCCTTCAGTTGATTAGAGTAGTTATAAATTTGAAAGCATTTCTTCATCCCGGATAGCCAGGATTCCGCTTCTTCCCCCTTTTTAGTTTCTCCATTAAATGTTGGTGGCTTAATCTTCTTGAATTCCCCAGAGATTTCTTCGTAAGGTTTAAAATTTTTCTTCCCAGTATGGTGATTATCTTCACTACTGTCACTAGTATAATGAAAGTTTTGTTTATGTGAATCACCATATACTTTAGAAGATGAGCTACTTTCGTTTTTAACTTGTTTAGTATTTTTATCTTTATGCTGATAACCCATATCTTCAGACTCAATTCTTTTATCTTTCCCCTCAGTATGAAATCTCTCCATTAAAATATGATTTAGCTCTTCTTGATCTCTTAGAATCCTCTTGTTTTGTTTCTTAACCGATTCCATGTCTGTTCTTAGTTCCTTAATTGTTTGTAGTTGTTCGGAAGAATTATTAGTTATCTCTTCTCGTATCTATTCTTTTTGAAAATTATTTCGTTCGGTGTAAGGAGACTCCTCATCCACATCTTCTTCCAATCTATCCATACTTGTCATTAACTCAGAAACAAAATGCTCTGGATGTATCATTCAAAAGAAAACAACATCAGCATGTTTATTTGAATTTACTATTCCACATAAGCAAGTTGAGATACATTCAGGCCTAGTGTTTGGACCTTATGCTCTTACCACATGTAATAAATCAAAAATTCATAAAAAGTTAAAAAATTTCATTTGACATAAAATGTCAAATGTCACCGCTAAAGTACCCTTAACTGTTAGCAGATAATAAAACATTTTGAAAGAGAAACACAGTTGACTCCTTATTAAGAATTTGTATTATCTAGAGGCTTGTCTTTAAAATTGTGTTAGTAATGTTTTCAACTTAGCAGTTGAAATTTTCAAGAAAGTAGAAAAGGAACTTGTATTTTACTGATGCTAGGTATACTGCTGATTTATTTTGTGAAGTAAGGAAAGTTGCTTATGTGAAATTGTGGCTTACTTAGCTTTAAGCTAACACAGTGGGACTGATGGATTCCTCGCAGGTTTAGCAGGTAAGCGTATGTTCCAGTAAAAAAAAATATTTATATTCAAGTCAAGAAGATACCTCTCTAGCATGTTTATGATGCTAGACTTAGAATGTTTTTAACTGCAACTTGTCTCCATAAGAGGTAATGTTGATCTTAATTTATTTTGCTGCCAAAACTCTGTAATGACATTTAAACAACTTCATAAGCATGGGTTAGATTGCATGATCGGTTACTATCAAAACATATGGGTTATTAAGATTAAATTCTAAAGAACACTTGTAATCTTACTTATAGCAATTGTGATCTCGTGTTTTAAAAAGGAAGAAACAAAGTTTGCAACTTAATGCTTAGTCCACTCAACCCTGTTTGGCTTCTATCACAATTATGTTCATTATAGGGCTTTATAAACAACATCCTCTCATGAGTCACCAAAATACTTTTTCTTTTGTCTATTTACTCATTATTATGTTACTACAATTACACTAAGATTTCTTACTGGGGTCTATGGACTGCATTTACTAACATTCCCCAAAATACACGTTGCACCAAAAGAATTGGATCAAGAATCTCGTCCTAGCTGAAGAATTATTCCTTATTACTTTTATAGTCCTTTACTTTGAGTTCTTAATACTTGTATCTCACACTTTCATCCCTAGTGTACCCTTCAGTCATAAATTATACCTTTTACAAGTTTGTTTAGCAACATGGTTAGCAAAATAACTTATTTTAACTTGACATAACCTATAAGATACTTCCTATATTAATTTTATGATTGGTAACCTAAGCATTGCAAAACTCCATGGTATTAATATATCATTGGCAATCATAGAGATTGCATTGTTTAATTGATTAAAGGTTTGATTATAGTCAATTTGTTTGCAACATGAACTATAGAATTTCTACCCATGCTGGAGATAAATCTTGAAGGACACATGGTGATGGTTCTATCCATGATATGGTTGACTTAAAAACTAAACCCTACTCATTTCTCTTCATAGATTTAGGGTTCTTCGTCGAGTTTGGCCGAGCTGCGAGCTCGTGTCCATCGAAATTCTGTATACACCTCCAATTTGCAAGTTGCCTTCTGAACAAAACACTGTGAAATGGTTTAAGTGAGGTCGTAAGGCATTTATTTGGTGCTTAAATATTTCTGTAGCGTATTGGGAGTGTAGAACTGTTTTTCTTCGTTCATGGTTAAGAAAGAGAACAGTGGACCGAGCTTAAAGAAGAGTGTTCTTTGTTCTGGACTGAGGATTTCTTGTTTCCCTTGTGAACGTGACTTAGGTTTTTAGTTGTATCTGACACCTTAAACTTGTCTAGGGTATTACTCTTCCATACCATTGAGCTGCACTGGCTGTTGCGTCCACGACTCCTTCAACACGATAGCCTTGCCAGGTAACTACCGATCAAGAGTTAATCTTCATGAAAGCTTTTAATTCTTCACTACCTTTAACTGCTAAAAAATAATACTTGTTTTTACTGTGCAGGTTCTTCTCACAGTAAAAAATGGGTTTAGCGGTACCACAACTCTCCCCTTTTCACAGCCACGCAATCATGGTAAACCTCGGTTGCAAATACAGGGTTCTTACTTATGAAAAGAATGGTTTGAAAATTGTGGTTTTTGACTTCTGTTTAGACTTACATAAGTCATTTAGATTAGGCTTAAGCCTCGATAGGTGCTATAAAAGGCCATAGGCCATGATGCTTTGTCTCTGTTTAGTTCGTTTACAGCGTTATTTAATTTTAATTTACATTTATTATAAATGGTTTATAGTGATTGTTACTATTTAAATTTACACACTATTTTGGGCGAGGAAAATGTTTTGTTTCTCTTAAAAAGGTTATTACCATTGGATAACCTACAATTATGTATTTAAATGGTTTTCAGAAAAACAAAGTATAATAGTAAGCCTGAATAACTAATTATAAAGACCTATGAAGTACTAGCCAGGTTAAAACCCTAGTACTATCTTTTTACTGTTTCTATGTTTATTTAATTAACTTTAACTATTTGGTTTATATGAATTATTAGTACTAGTAATGCTTCTTTGAATAGTATGTCTACGAATGATTATTATATATATTCAGTTCTTTTCTTAAAAATTAGTTAATATGAATACTTTCAGTAGCTAGAGAAAGTATTGCTATTTTCCGTAATGATTCAAATACAAACTATAAAAGAAATCATTTACATTTTTTATTCAAAGTTGATAAACAAATAATCACATCTTACTTAATCAACGAACTGTACTAGAGTACTGCCTATACTAGGCATGGAAAAATACAGTGTGGTAATTTATTTCTATTTACTTTTCATTTAACAATAATACTATTGTTTTAAACAAAATCTAGAATCACTAACTTTATCAAAACACAATATTCTTTTTTGCATAAACCCTAACAAAAAAAAAACATACATATCTTTGAAAAACTATTAAACATTTGCTGAATACAGTAAATAAAGTATAAATAGACCTCAACAAATAAAAACCTATCAAATGATGAGGTGACAAAAGCTTAAGGAGGTTGTTCCTCCCAACCAAATCCTGGAGAAGGCTTAGTCTACACTTTCTCAGGACCCCCGAGCCTGCTCCTGGTCCTCTTGGTAGAGTATTGGGTGAAGGATGTATCCTTAAGACCTTCTGTCACCTCACTGGTCATTACAGCAGTAATCCAATCCTGCTTACAGTAGTAAGAACTTCAGCCTAATAGCTGCATGAGTTTAGTTCTTAGTAGTTAATCCCCTCAAACTCACCTGAATAAGTCCCCTCCACCAATTTTCTTATGTGCACTTCATTCACACTGAATTATCAGCTTTTTTCAGAATGAGCAGCCTCAGCTGTCTTCAATGGGAAATTTTATTATAATGCCTAGGTCTTTTGGGTCATTTTTTACTTAATGAGCCACCTGCTCCAATTCCACTTTCTTGGGGAATCATGACCACAAATATAGGGAATTTTCCACTTGCAACAGTTAGAAGTAGTTTGAGGATGCTACCACTTTTCAGTATACTCTCAACCTAGTCTCCTCCTCCAAGTGACCAGTTAAGACTCTTTTAACAACTTCCCTGAGCTGTTGTCTCATCATTTATTTATTTATAATATTCTGAAATACATTAATTATTCTTGACCCTACTTGGTCATTAATTACAAATTTAGTATAAAATATAACATAATGTTCCTGAATAACATTAAATTGTTTTTCAAATTGGGGCATGTGACATACACACCCCCTTAATTTATAACATCGTCCTCAATGTTATTTATTCCTTGTCCTGAGAGTTCCCCTGAAATAGAATTGGATATGCATCCCGCATATGACTTTCCAATTCCCAGGTGGCTTCTTCTAGACTAAGGTGCTTCCATTGCACCTTCACCTGACCAATGGTGCGATTCCGAAGTGAGATCTCCTTCCTTTTGAGGATACAATCCGGTTCCACCAAAAAATCTCCTTCAGGTTCCACCTGCACATCATTCCAATTAATAATATGAGTAGCATCATGTACATATTTTTTTTTAATACAGAAATGTGAAAAACATTGTGAACTCTTAGATTTGGTGGTATAGCTAACTCATATGCTACCTGTCCTATCCTGGATAGTATTTCGAAAGGAAAACAATATCGAGGTGCTAGCTTAGCACAACTACCCAACCTTAGAGAACTCTTTTTAGGTCTCACCTTAATAAAAACATGTTCACCTACCTGGAACTCCTTTGGAGTTTGTTTAAGGTCTGCTTGGCTTTTCTGTCGATCTTGCATAATTTTCAAATTACCTTGTACCTGTTTTACAATTAGCTCTATCTCTTTTAATAATTCAGGTCCTAATACTAACCTGTCCACTGGATTACTCCAAGAGATGGGAGTATTGTATTTCCTTCCATACAGAATTCCAAAAGGACTATTTCAAAAGGACTATACCTAGCTGAAGCTTGATAATGATTATTGTAAGCAAATTCTACCAGGTGTAAATAATCTTGCCATTTACCTGGATGCTCCTTTACCAACATTCTGAGTAAATCTTCCAATACCTGATTTACTCTTTCAGTTTGTCCATTAGTTTGAGGATGGAAAGAAGTGCTAAAGTTTAACGTAGTATTTAACCCTTTAAACCAAGATTTCCAAAAATTACCTGTGAATTTAGGATCTTGGTTTGAAATTATCACCTTTGGTATTCCATGCAACTGAAAAAATTGTTCTAAGAAAATATCAGCAATATTTGCAGCTTTATAACTACTTTTTACAGGTATAAAATGGGCTGCTTTACTCAACTTATCAACAACTACCATTATCAAGTCATTTAAGTTCTAATTTCTAGGTAGTCCCATGATAAAATCAGGGCTAATTATCTCCCATTTCCAACTAGGAATAGGCAATGGCTGAAGTAGCCCAGCTGGATGGTGATGTTCAATTTTTACTTGCTGACATTCAAAGCATCTAGCAATATATTCTGCCAATTCATTTTTCATGCTTAGCTAGAAATAATCATTCCTTAGCATGGTTATAGTTTTCTGATAACCCGGATGCCCTGAATAAGGAGTTTTATGAATTTTGTTTAAAGTTAACATCTTAATCTTAGGTACATTAGGTACATATAATCTGTCTTTATACAATAATAATCCTTTTTCATTCAAGCAATACCCTATACTTAGACTTTCTATTAAATTTTCTTTTACTTTTGCTTGTAATTTTTGATAATTTTCATCTTGTTCTATTCCAGCTTCTAGTTGTCCCTCCAAGTATGTCTTATAAGTGCTGTTGGCTGCTGTAAAATTCAGCTTTTCATTCCTACTAAATGCATCGGCAACCTTATTCTCGTTTTCTTTAATATGTTGAATTTCAAAATCGTATTCACTTAGAAAAACTAGCCACCTAGCTTGCCTAGCATTCAAGTTAGGTTGATCCAACAGGTATTTCAATCCTTTATTATCTATCATTAATATAAACTTCCTTCCAATTAAATGATGACGCCACATTTTTAAGGCATGTATAACAACAACTAACTCTAAGTCATAGGTTGCATAATTTTTCTCATGAATCTTTAGCTTCCTAGATTCATAAGCAATGGCGTGTCCTTCCTGAGTTAAAACTCCACCTAAACCGTCATTGCATGCGTCAGTACATACTATAAAATCTTTATTAGCGTCAGCAATTACTAGAATTGGCGCAGTGGTTAATAATGTTTTTAACTTTTTAAAACGGTCTTCACACTTCTGATTCCAATCGAATTTCTTCCCCTTTTTCTGCAAAGAGGTTATAGGATTTGCAATTCTTGAAAACCCTTCGATGAATCTCTGATAATAACCAGTAATCCCCATAAATGATCGAATATCAATTACGTCTTTTGGGACTGGCCAATCTTCAAGTGCCTTTATCTCTTCGGGGTCAACAGAAATTCCTTCTTTAGTCACCCATGACCCAAATACTGGATTTATCTTTAAAGAAGTCACATTTACTGAATTTTGCAAAAAGTTGATGTTCTCGTAACTCTTGTAAGACAATTTTTAAGTGCTCTTTATGTTCCTCTCCAGTATTTGAGTAAATTAAGATGTCGACAATAAAATGACCACAAATTTATCCAGATATTTGTGCATTATATTATTCATCAGACACATAAAAACAACCGAGGCATTAGTAAGCCCGAATGGCATAACGACAAACTCGTAATGTCCATATCATGTCCTAAAGGTTGTTTTAAAGATGTCTTCATCCTTGATTCGAACTTGGTGGTATCCAGATCGTAAATCAATCTTTGAAAACACCGTGGCTCCACGTAGCTGATCAAACAGATCATCTATGCAAGGTAACGGGTACCTGTTCTTGATAGTCATTTTATTTAGTTGACGATAATCTATACATAGTCGTAGAGTTTCCTCCTTCTTCTTAACAAAGATGACAGGTGCCGCTTAGGGAGACACACCGGGTCTAATGTAATTTTTATTAATGAGTTCTTTTAACTACGACTTAAGTTCATTTAATTCTAGTATATTCATCCGATAAGGAGATTTTGAGCTGGGAACTGCACCAGGTACTGGCTCAATAATAAAATTGAATTCTTGTTTTGGAGGCAGTCCCAAAATTTCTTTCGAAAATACATCAAAATATTCCCTTAGAATCGAAATATCTTCCAGTTTTAATTTATCTCTGTTGTTAGTATTTTCTTCATTAATTCTTATTACGGCAAAATCTTTAGAGCCTTTCCTAACAGCTCTGTTAAGATGCAAAGAAGAAATCTGCCTTACGGCCATTTTCCTAGGGATTCCCCTTACATTTATTAACTTTCCATCGCTATTTATGCAAGTGAAGGTTTTATCAAAGAAATTCAGGACCACCCTATGCTATTCTAACCAATCCATACCAATTAAAGTATCATAAGAACCTAAAGGTAACACATTGAGCTTAACAGAGGTTTCAAACTCATCCATAGTTACTGCACAATTCTTAACAAAGCTAATTACTTTTCTCTTTGCACCAGTAGCTAGCTGAACTAACCAAGATCTTGCAAACTTTTCAAATGAAATCTTACACTTTTCTACTAAACTAGGAAAAATATAGCTTAAACTAGCTCCTAAATCAATTAAAATAGATATAGGTATTTGATTTATCTTACCTTCCACTTCCACCATGGAAGTTTGATAATCTGCTTGCCGGTTCTCTAATGCTGCATTGATCCTGAGCATTGTCCTCACTACATCACCAACAGTCATCTCCTCCTGTATTATGTGTTGTTTCCACTAAGAGTCTTCTTCAGATTGGGGCAAATTGATGCATAATGCGGACCATTACATTCCCAACACTTTATGGGTTCCTTTCGTTCAAAATTATTTGTATAGTTACTGTGGTTGTTAGCAGATTCTTTATTCCTTTGATTATTTGAATTGGTCTGTGAATTACTTTTGTTCCCTTGGAAATATTTATTAGGAAAATTTCTGGTGATACTATTCTTAAAATTTCAATTAGGCACAAAATCTTTGTTTTTCTGTTCAAAGTTATTATTCCTTTTGGCCTTCCAATTGGTCATACTTTCCTTTTTACGATTCTGTTCATAACAGAAATTCGCTTTTCTCATTGCTTCTTCTAAAGTTTTCAGATTGTCATACTTAATTCTGTCATTTATATTATACAGTAAACATCTAACAAACCGTTGTACCTTAGGTTTCTCGTCCACAATATATGGCACATATCTGAGTAGACTTAGAAATTTACTATTTAGTTCTTTGATATTCATTGTTCCCAATTTTAGCTCGTAAAATTTCTTAGCCCTTTCTTCATAATACTGTTCAAATAAAAATTTCATCTTGAAATATTTCTTAAATGTACTCCAATTTATATTTTTCTCCCTTACATATTTTACTCTTTTTAAGTCCTGCCACCATATATCTGCTTTTCCTGTAAGATTATAAATAGCCATCCTGGCCTTCAGTTGATTAGAGTAGTTATAAATTTGGAATTATTTCTTCATCCCGGACAGCTGAGATTCCTCTTCTTCCCCCTTTTCAGTTTCTCCTTTAAAGGTTGATGGCTTAATCTTCTTGAATTCCCCAGAGATTTCTTCATAAGGTTTAAACTTTCTCTTCATACTATGGTGTTTATCTTCACTACTGTCACTAGTATAATGAAAGTTTTGTTTATGTGAATCACCATATACTTTAGAAGATGAGCTACTTTCATTTTTAACTTGTTTAGTCTTCTTCAAGGGGGATTGGATACCTGTGTAGAGTTTTAGTTCTCGACGCGTTTCAGACTGCATAGCTGAGTCCATCTTCAGGAGAAAACATATCTCAATTAAAAGCTGCACGAATTTTTACATTATTTATATTGCTGTGTTATGATCTTTAGTTTTAATTTTTGAGAGCCGACTTTAATTCATTAATGTGTCAATGTACATATAAATTTTATAAATTAAATGTATTCATTAATAATTAATGTATATATGTACATTATTTAATAATGGTTAATGTAAACAATTAAAAATTTTACATAAATTTTTATTTTTAAATTTTAATTTTAAATTTCTTAATTTTAAATTTTAAACCTAATTAAATGTTATGTTTTGTAATAACAAATTAATTATGCTCTTAATATTAAAAATATTTTCAATAAATAATTAAAAGTTTGTTAATATTATTTCTTAAAATATTATAGTTTAATAGTTAATTGTTGTAGTTATGAAATAATATTTTATTTTTAATTTTTAATTTTATTTTTAATATGTCCATAATCCTATAGTATTAAGTTTATAGTAAAGAAATTATAAAAATTTTAAAGATTTTTATTTTATTATAAATTTTTTTTTTATTTTATTATAATTTTTTATTTTTAATTTTTAAGGAAATTTTAAAGATTTTTTAACTTAAAATTAAATTTTTAATCTAAAATTTTATTTATTTATTTATTTTTATTTCTTTAAATGTCTTTTTATTTTTATTTTTATTATAAATTTTTAAATTTTTAAAATTTTTATTTTAATTTTAATTTTTAATATTGATTTTTATGTTTTGCAGGGAGTGAATGATTGGTTTCCATGAGTCACAAAGGGTAAGGCCATCATCCCTATTGAAGTTTCTTGGGTGTTTCTCGATCTCAATTGCTTCCCGTATGCGTCTCTTGTTGTAATTCTCCTCAATTGCTAAGACTCTTGCTTCTTCAATGCATACATGGTGGTTAGTCTTTGATGAGTGCTCAGCTACTGCTGATTTCTTAATTCTTCCGTGGGTAACATCTGCACAATGCTCCTTTAACCTTGTCTGAATTGAGCGTCCTGTCTCACCTATGTATACGTCTTCACATGAGCAGGGAAACGAATAAACACCTTTCCTTAGCTTTGGGTTGATGGGGTCTTTTGCTTTGTCTAGCAAATTTCTTAGGGAGTTTGGAGGGCAAAATATTGTCTTTATCTTCTTCTTCTTCAAAACTTTGGCAATTTTATCAGTTGTACCTTGGATATATGGGAGAAAAGTTCTTCCTTGGTCTTCTTGTTCATTATAACGATTTTTAGTTTCCATACTTCTTGCCCTTCTGAAAGCTTTGTTGATATCTTTTTTATCATAACCATTGTTTAGTCTTTTTATCTTTATGCTGATAACCCATATCTTCAGACTCAGTTCTTTTATCTTTTCCCTCAGTATGAAATCTCTCCATTAAAATCTGATTTAGCTCTTCCTCAGCTCTCAGAATCCTCTTGTTTTCTTTCTTAACTGATTCCATCTCTATTTTTAGTTCCTTAAATGTTTGTAGTAGTTCGAAAGAATTATTAGTTATCTCTTCTTGTATCAGTTATTTTTGAAAATAATTTCGTTCAGTGTAAGGAGACTCCTCATCCGCATATTTTTCCAATCTATCCATACCTTTCATTAACTTAGAAACAAAATTCTCTGGATGTATCATTCAAAAGAAAACAACATCAGCATGTTTATTTGAATTTACTATTCCGCATAAGCAAGTTGAGCTACATTCAGGCCTAGCGTTTGAACCTTGTGCTCTGATACCACATGTAATAACTCAACAATTCATAAAAATTTAAAAATTTTCATTTGACATAAAATGTCAATGTCACCGCTAAAGTACCCTTAATTGTCAGCAGATAATAAAACAGTTTGAAAGAGAAACACAGTTTACTCCTTATTAAGAATTTGTATTATCTAGAGGCTTGTCTTTAAAAACTGTGTTAGTACTATTTTGAACTTAGCAGTTGAAATTTTCTAGAAAGTAGAAAAGGAACTTGTATTTTACTAATGCTAGGTATACTGCTGATTTCTTTTGTCAAGTAAGGAAAGTTTCTTATGTGAAATTGGGGCTTACTTAGCTTTAAGCTAACACAGTGGGATTGATGGATTCCTTACAGGTTTAGCATGTAAGTGTATGTTCCAGTAAAAAAAATATTTGTATTCAAGTCAAAAAGATACCTCTCTAGCATGTTTATGATTCTAGACTTAGAATGTTTTTAACTGCAGCTTGTCTCCATAAGAGGTAATGTTGATCTTAATTTCTTTTGCTGTCAAAACTCCGTAATGACGTTTAAACAAATTCATAAGCATGGGTTAGATTGCATAATCGGTTTCTATCCAAACATCTGGGTGATTAAGATTAAATTCTAAAGAACACTTGTTATCTTACTTACAGTAATTGTGATCTATTGTTTTAGAAAGGAAGAAACAGAATTCGCAACTTAATGCTTAGTCCACTCAACCCTGTTTGGCTTCGATCACAATTATCTTCATTATAGGGATTTATAAACAACATCCTCTCATGAGTCACCAAAATACTTTTTCTTTTGTCTATTTACTCATTATTAGGTTACTAGAATTACACTGAGATTTCTTATTGGGGTCTGTGGACTGCATTTACTAACATTCCCCAAAATACATGTTGCATCAAAAGAATTGGATCAAGAATCTCTTCCTAGTTGAAGAATTCTTCCTTATTAATTTTGCAGTCCTTTACTTTGAGTTCTTAATACTCATATCTCACACTTTCATCCTTAGTGTACCCTTCAGTTATAAATTATACCTTTTACAAGTTTGTTTATAAAACTTTCAAGATAGGTTTGTTGATTGACATACTATACTTTGATACTAAATTAAGTCCTTGCACACATGGTTATCAAAAGAACTTATTTTAACTTGACATAACCTACAAGATACTTCCTATCTTAATTTTATGATTGGTAACCTAAGCATTGCAAAACTCCACGGTATTAATATATCATTGGAAATCATAGAGATTACATCATTTAATTGATTAAAGGTTTGATTATAATCATTTTGTTTGCAGCAACGTGAACTATAGAACTTCTACCCACGCTAGAGATAAATCTCTAAGGACACGTGGTGATGGTTCTATCCACGAGATGGTTGACTTAAAAACTAAATCCTACACATTTCGTTTATAAGAGTGAGTGTTCATTGTCTGGTTTGGCCGAGCTGCAAGCTCGTGGCCATCGAAATTATGTATACACCTCCAATTTGCAGGTTGCCTTCTGAACAAAACACCATGAGCTGGTTTAAGTGAGCTCGTAAGGCAGTTCTTTGGTGCTTAAATATTTCTATAGCTTATTGGGAGTGTAGAATGGTTTTTCTTCGTCGATGGTTAAGGAAGAGAATATTGGACCGAGTTTAAAGAAGAGTCTTCTTTGTTCTAGACTGAGGATTTCTCATTTCCTTTGTAATCATGAGTTAGGTTTTTAGTTGTAACTGGCACCTTAAACTTGTCTAGAGTATTACTCTTCCATACCATCAAGCTGCTCTGGCTGTTGCGTCCACGACTCCTCCAACATGATAGTATTTCCAGGTAACTACTAGTCAAGAGTTAATCTTCATGAAATCTTTTAAGTTTTCACTACATTTAACTGCTAAAAATTAATACTTTTTTTTATTGTGCAAGTTCTTCTCGTGGAAAAAAAAGGGGTTTAGCGGCAGCACAACTCTCCCCTTTTCACAGCCATGCAACCCTAGTAAGCCCCGGTTGCAAATGGGGGTTTTCTCCTGCATTGATGTGGTGGTTGGAAGATGAGATTTCTTTGTTGCTAGTTAAGGATTCGACTTGGGTTTTTACTTGTTAGGTTGTTCTTCAAGTTGTTTTGTTTGTGTAAAAATTTTAAACCCTAAATGGTAATATGACAAGAAACCTTAAGGTTGTAGCAACCGTGACGTGTGATTTTCTTGAAGGCTATTGCAGCCGTGACATTAAAGTTTTAGTGACAGTGCCTTTACAGCCTATATGATGTATACTTCTTTGCTTTAAACTTAGAACTTAGCTCTAAGCGATGATAAGGTTGTTCGATCTCTGCCTGGTTAATTAAGTTTTTAAATGGATTTTAATTGAAAAGAAAAGATTGCTCGCTCAGTCGAAACTTGTAAACTGACAAGGGTTATTAGTAAATATAAATTTTTTTTTACTACTTTACTGTTTTTAAAAGAAATTAAAGGATTTTTTTTTGTATGACTTCGAAACCCTAGAGGGTATTATGTGGAATATTTTAAGGCTGTTGCACCCGTGACTTAAGGGTTTTAGTTAAGCCTTTACGACCTCGAAAAAAATGTAAGGATTTTGTTGTTCTAACTCGGCTTAAAGTCGTGACCATGCTATTTCGATCACTGTCTGAATATTTCAATGTTTATAGTAGTCTTTGATGGTAAAGATAAAACTGTTCAGTCAGCGAAACTTGTAATTAGATACAGGGTTTTTACTTATGAAAAGAATGGTTTTGAAATTGTGGTTTTCAACTTCTATTTAGACTTACATAAGTCATTTCGATCAGGCTTAAGCCTTGATAGGCGCTATAAAAGGCCATAGGACATGATGCTTATTCTATTGTGTCTTTGTTTAGTTCGTTTACAGTGTTATTTAATTTAAATTTACATTTAGTATAAATGGTTTAGAGTGATTGTTACTATTTAAATTTACACAGTGTTTTTGGTGAGGAAAATGTTTTGTTTCTCTTAAAAATGTTATTACCATTGGATAGCCTACAGTTCTGTATTTAAATGGTTTTCAGAAAAACAAAGTATAATAGTAAGCCTGAATAACTAATTATAAAGACCTATGAAGTAGTAGCCAGGTTAAAACTCTAGTACTATCTTTTTACTGTTTCTATGTTTATTTAATTAACTTTATCTATTTGGTTTATAAGAATTATTAGTACTAGTAATGCTTCTGTGAATAGTATGTCTACGAATGATTATTATATATATTCAATTCTTTTCCTGAAAATTACTTAATATGGATACTTTCAGTAGCTAGAGAAAATATTGCTATTTTCTGTAATGATTCAAATACAAACTATAAAAGAAATAATTTACATTTTTCATTCAACGTTGATAAACAAATCATCACATCTTACTTAATCAACCAGTTGTACTAGAGTACTGCCTATATTGGGCGTGAGAAAATACAGTGTGGTAATTTATTTCTATTTATTTTTCATTTAGCAATAATACTACTGTTTTAAATAAAATATACAATCACTAACTTTATCAAAACACAATATTCTTTTCTGCATAAACCCTAACAAAACAAAAACATACATATCTTTGAAAAACTAATAAACATTTGCTGAATACAGTAAATAAATTATAAATATACCTCAACAAATAAAAACCTATCAAATGATGAGGTGACAACAGCTTAAGGAGGTTGTTCCTCCCAACCAACTCCTGGAGAAGGCTTATTCTGCACTTCCTTAGGACTCCCGAGCCTGTTCTTGGTCCTCCTGGTAGACTATTGGGTGAAGGATGTATCCTTAATACCTTCTGTCACCTCATTGGTCAAATTACAGTAGTAATCCAATCCCACTTACAGCAGTAAGAACTTCAGCCTAATAGTTGCATGAGTTCAATTCTCAGTAGTTAATCCCCTCAAAATCACCTCAATAAGTCCCCTCCATCGATTTTCTCATGTGCACTTCATTCACACTGGATGATCACCTTTTCAGAATGAGCAGCCTCAGCTGTCTTCAATGGAAAATTTTATAATAATGCCTAGGTCTTCTGGGTTAGTTTTTACTTAATGAGCTACCTACTCCAATTCCACTTTCTTGGGGAATCATGACCACAAATATAGGGAAGTTTCCACCTACAATAGTTAGAAGTAGTTTGAGGATGCTGCCACTTGTCAGTATACTCTCCACCCAGTCTCCTCCACGAAGTGACTAGTTAACACTCTTTTAACAGCTTCCCTAAGTTGTTGTTTCATCATTTATTTATTTATAAATAAAATATTCTGAAATACATTAATTATTCTTGACCCCACTTGGTCATCAATTACAAACTTATCATAAAATATAACATAATGTTCCTGAATAACATTAAATTGTTTTGCAAATTGGGGCATGTGACATACACACCCCCTTAATTTATAACATCATCCTCAATGTTATTTATTCCTCATCCTGAGAGTTCCCCTAAAATAGAATTGGATGATGCATCCCACATATGACTTTCTAATTCCTAGGTGGCTTCTTCTGGACTAAGGTGCTTCCATTGCACCTTCACCTGACCAATGGTGCGATTCCCAAGCGAGATCTCCCTCCTTTAGAGGATACAATCTGGTTCTACCAGAAAATTTCCTTCATGTTCCACCTGCACATCATTCCAATTACTAACATGAGTAGCATCATGTACATATTTTTTTTAATACAGAAATGTGAAAAACATTGTGAACTCTTAGATTTGGTGGTAGAGCTAACTGATATGCTACCTGTCCTATCCTAGACAGTATTTCAAAAGCACCACAGTATCGAGGTTCTAGCTTAGCATAGCTACCCAACCTCAGAGAACTATTTTTATGTCTCACCTTAATAAAAACATGTTCACCTACATGGAATGCCTTTGGAGTTTGTTTAAGGTTTGCTTGGCTTTTCTGTCAATCTTGCGCAATTTTTAAATTACCTTGTACTTGTTTTATAATTAGCTCCATCTCTTTTAATAATTCAGGTCCTAATACTAACCTTCCCACTGGATTACTCCAAGAGATGGGAGTATTGCATTTCCTTCCATACAGAATTTCAAAAGGACTATACCTAGCTGAATCTTGATAATGATTATTGTAAGCAAATTCTACCAGGTGTAAATAATCTTCCCATTTAGCTGGATCCTCCTTTACATACATTTTGGGTAGATCTTCCAATACTTGATTTACTCTTTTAGTCTGTCCATCAGTTTGAGGATGGAAAGAGGTGCTAAAGTTTAACGTAGTATTTAACTCTTTAAACAAAGATTTCCAAAAATTACCTATGAATTTAGGATCTCAGTCTGAAATTATCACCTTTGGTATTCCATGCAACCGAAAAATTTGTTTTAAGAAAATATCAGCAATGTTTGCAGCTTTATAAGTAGTTTTTATAGGTATAAAATGGGCTGCTTTACTCAAATTATCAACAACTACCATTATTGAGTCATTTAAGTTCTGATATCTAGGTAGTACCATGATAAAATCAAGGCTAATTATCTCCCATTTCCAGCTAGGAATAGGAAATGGCTAAAGTATCCCAACTGGATGTTAATGTTCAATTTTTACTTGCTGACATTCGAAGCATCTAGCAATATATTCTGCCAATTTATTTTTCATGTTTGTCCAGAAATAATCCTTCCTTAGCATGGTTATAGTTTTCTGATAACCCGGATTCCTTGAATAAGGAGTTTTATGAATTTCATTTAAAATTAATAGCTTAATCTTAGGTACATTAGGTACGTATAATCTATCTTTATAGAATAATAATCCTTTTTCATTCAAGCTGCACCCTATACTTAGAGTTTCTATTAAATTTTCTTTTACTTTTGCTTGTAATCTTCGATAATTTTCATCTTGTTCTATTCCAGCTTCTAGTTGTTCCTCCAAGTATGTCTTATAAGTGCTATCGGCTGCTGTAAAATTTAGCTTTGCAGTTATACTTAATGCCTCAGCAACCTTATTCTCCTCTCCTTTAATATGTTGAATTTCAAAATCATATTCACTCAGAAAGCTAGCCACCTAGCTTGCCTAGCATTCAAGTTATGTTGATCCAACAGGTATTTCAATCCTTTATTATCTGTCATTAATATAAACTTCCTTCTAATTAAATGATGATGCCACATTTTTTAGGCATGTATAACAACAGCTAACTCTAAGTCATAGGTTGCATAATTTTTCTCATGAATCTTTAGCTAAGTAGACTCATAAGCAGTGGCGTGTCCTTCCTGAGTTAAAACTCCACCTAAACCGTCATTGCATGCATCAGTACATACTATAAAATCTTTATTAGCATCAACAATTCTTAGAATTGGTGTGGTGGTTAATAATGTTTTTAAATTTTTAAAACTGTCTTCACACTTCTGATTCCAATCGAATTTCTTTCCCTTTTTCTAGAAAGAGGTTATAGGATTTGCAATTCTTGAAAACCCTTCGATGAATCTCCGATAATAACTAGTAATCCTGATAAATGATCAGACGTCAGTTACGTATTTTGGGACTGGCCAATCTTCAATTTCCTTTATCTTTTCGGGGTCAATAGGAATTCCATATTTAGTCACCACATGACCCAAAATACTGGATTTTATCTTTAAAGAAATCACATTTACTAAATTTTACAAAAATTTGATGTTCTCGTAACTCTTGTAAGATCATTTTTAAGTGCTCTTTATGTTCCTCTTCAGTCTTTGAGTAAATTAAGATGTTGTCAATAAATACGACCACAAATTTATCCAGATATTTGTGCATTACATTATTCATCAGACACATAAAAATAGTTGGGGCATTAGTAAGCCCGAATGGCATAACGACAAACTTGTAATGTCCATATCGAGTCCTAAAGGTTGTTTTAAAGATGTCTTTATCCTTGATTCGGACCTGGTGGTATCCATATCATAAATCAATCTTTGAAACACCGTGGCTCCACGTAGCTGATCAAACAGATCATCTATGTGAGGTAATGGGTATCTGTTCCTAATAGTCATTTTATTTAGTTGACGAGAATCTATACATAGTCGTAGAGTTCCATCATTCTTCTTAACAGAGATGACAGGTGCCCCCCACAGAAACACACTGGGTCTAATGTAATTTTTATCAATGAGTTCTTTTAACTGCAACTTAAGTTCATTTAATTCTAGTATGTTCATCCGATAAGGGGATTTTGAGCTAGGCACTGCACCAGGTACCAGCTCAATAGTAAAATCTAATTCTCGTTTTTTAGGCAATCCTAGAATTTCTTCCAGAAATACATCAGAATATTCCCTTAGAATCGAAATATCTTCTAGTTTCAATTTATCTCTGTTGTTAGTATTTTCTTCATTAATTACTGTTACGGCAAAAGCTTTACAGCCTTTCCTAAGAGCTACTTTCAGGCCTAGTGTTTGAACCTTGTGCTCTGATAGCACATGTAATAATTCAAAAATTCGTAAAAATTTAAAAATTTTCATTTGACATAAAATTTCAAATGTCCCCGCTAAAGTACCCTTAACTGTCAGCAGATAATAAAACAGTTTGAAAGAGAAACACAGTTTACTCCTTATTAATAATTTGTATTATCTAGAGGCTTGTCTTTAAAAATTGTGTTAGTGCTGTTTTCAACTTAGCAGTTGAAATTTTCCAGAATGTAGAAAAGGAACTTGTATTTTACTGATGCTAGGTATACTGTTGATTTCTTTTTTCAAGTAAGGAAAGTTTCTTATGTGAAATCGGGGCTTACTTAGCTTTAAGCTAACACAGTGGGACTGATGGATTCCTTACAGGTTTAGCAGGTAAGCGTATGTTCCAGTAAAAAAAATATTTATATTCAAGTCAAGAAGATACCTCTCTAGCATGTTTATGATGCTAGACTTAGAATGTTTTTAACTGCAGCTTGTCTCCATAAGAGGTAATGTTGGTCTTAATTTATTTTGCTATCAAAACTCTGTAATGACATTTAAACAACTTCAAAAGCATGGGTTAGATTGCATGATTGGTTACTATCAAAACATCTGGGTGATTTAAATTAAATTATAAAGAACACTTGTAATATTACTTACAATAATTGTGATCTAGTGTTTTAAAAAGGAAGAAACAAAGTTCACAAGTTAATGCTTAGTCCACTCAACCCTGTTTGGCTTCTATCACAATTATCTTCATTATAGGGCTTTATAAACAACATCCTCTCATGAGTCACCAAAATACTTTTTCTTTTGTTTATTTACTCATTATTAGGTTACTAGAATTACACTAAGATTTCTTATTGGGGTCTATGGACTACATTTACTAACATTCTCCAAAATACACACTGCATCAAAAGAATTGGATCAAGAATCTCTTCCTAGCTGAAGAATTCTTCCTTATCACTTTTACAGTACTTTACTTTGAGTTCTTAATACTTGTATCTCACACTTCCATCCCTAGTGTACCCTTCAGTTATAAATTATACCTTTTACAAGTTTGTTTATAAAACTTTCAAGATAGGTTTGTTGATTGACATACTATAGTTTGATACTAAACTAAGTCCTAGCACACATGGTTAGCAAAATAATTTATTTTAACTTGACATAACCTACAAGATACTTCCTATCTTAATTTTATGATTGGTAACCTAAGCATTGCAAAACTCCAAGGTATTACTATATCATTGGCAATCATAGAGATTGCATCGTGTAATTGATTAAAGGTTTGATTATAATCATTTTGTTTGCAGCAATGTGAACTATAGAACTTCTACCCACACTGGAGATAAATCTCTAAGGACACGTGGTGATGGTTCTATCCACGAGATGGTTGACTTAAAAACTAAACCCTACATATTTCTTTTCGCATAGTGAGGGTTCTTTGTCTAGTCTGGTCGAGCTACGAGCTCGTGGACATCGAAATTCTGTATACACCTCCAATTTGCAGGCTTCCTTCTGAACAAAACGCTGTGAGCTGGTTTAAGTGAGGTCGTAAGGTGGTTCTTTGGTGCTTAAATATTTCTGTAGTGTATTGGGAGTGTAGAACTATTTTTCTTCATTGATGGTTAAGAAAGAGAACAGTGGACCGAGCTTAAAGAAGAGTGTTCTTTGTTCTGGACTGAGGATTTCTCATTTCCATTGTAATCATGACTTAGGTTTTTAGTTGTAACCGACACCTTAAACTAGTCTGGGGTATTACTCTTCCATACCATCGAGCTTCTCTGGTTGTTGTGTCCACGGCTCCTCCAACACGATAGTTTTTCCAGGTAACTACCAGTCAATGTTGATGTATATGTAACTTTGGAATGTATTCTTCTATGTATCTTATGTATTGTAACCCGATGTTTATTCTGGGATGTTTCTATTATGTATTTGAGTCATGTGGTCATGCCCCGATGTTCCGATCGGGAGGATCTATAATGTAAACAAGTCATGTCAAGTCATTAGGTAAGTCCCCACAGTTTTGGGGCACTCGAGTTATTATACACTAATTAAGGTGTAGGCTCGAGTAGTAATTGTTAGTCGAGCCTATGTGTGAAAATGCAATTCAAGTGAATGGATGAATATAAATAGAGAGTGAGAGTCTCTCTATTTATCACTTGTGAAATACATCACTTGTTCTCCCAAGTGTGGTGCACTACTGAAGAAGGAAATTTTGGGACTAGACAGAAGATAGAAGACTACTTCTATTTTGGGAGATCTCTTACTGTTTTGGTGCTGATTCTATCTTAGAGGAAGTTGCGGGGTTTTCTCGTTTATGGTTTCCCCAAGGAAAATATCTTTGTGTCTCTTGTCTCTTGTGATGTGCTTATGTTTTATTGTTGTGCTTGTTATTCTCTCAGTGAAAAGATCCTAAGATCATAATGCTAGCTTAATGTGATGAAAAACTAACATGGTATCAGAGCTAACCTGAGAAGAAGACATTGTGCAGCTACAGGAACTAGGGATTCCTATTTTATGGATCTTCCTCCACAGATTTTCAGCAAAAGTATGCTAGGATGACTCTCCATTGAAGGGTGCATCTTTCTGTCGATGCGGAATTCAATTTCAAGCATTTTCAGTTTCGATGTGGAAATTAGGGATTTCTAAATAAGAGGAATTTTTGATTGAGACCAGAATAGGATTTTTCTCCCCATCAAAACCGAAGTTTAGAGACCTGGATCAAGAAATTTGGTTGGGTGAAACTCTGGGAAAGTCAAACCCTAGTTTGACCGTGAGCTAGGAAAAACCCTAAATACCAAAAACTACTAAGTTTTGGTACAGTCGCTATATTCCAAGATTGGCGAAGTCTCAGAATCTGAAACTTGCAAGGGCCAAATATAAAATCATGAAGAACAATGTATCCAAAAATCAGCGTCAGATTCGCTATATTCTGGGAGATATTATCTCTCCAAGTTAGGGTTCCAGCCTCTTCCAGAATTCATCCCTAAACAGGACATCTGGGGAGATCTGCAATATCTTGGGCTACAGAGGTCCAAATGGAATTCCTAAAGATTTTTCAGAAAGGGAACGGACTTTAATTTCTGTGGCCCAAATATCAGACTCAGAAGATGAACCAGTGACACGTGGCATGCCGTACAACTTCGCTTTTCTGAACAGTCCTGTAACAGGTCACCTTGGGAAAAGGATCATAAATCGCAAATGGGGAAACCAATTCTGATGAAACCTGTGGTTTTGGATCAAGGACATGCGAGGTTACCTCAGTAAAAACTTTCAGACATATAGGAGCAGTAATTTCGGAGATATCACAGAAATAGTAACAGGCATTTCTGCAGAAGAAATTGGAAAATTAGGGCTTCTTGTTCTGGGAGCTTCCCTCCACTGTTTTCAGAAAAGGAGTACATTGGATAGATCCATTTGAAGAGATATATCTGTCTATGCAATCAGATCTGAAATATTCCAAGTTTTGAAAATTAGGGTTTCTGTGACAAACCCTAGATCAGCCAGCTCTAGAACAAGGACGGACACCTCAAATCGGTAAGATCTAATCCTTTGCTATTTTCACTTGAGGTTCTCATTTCAATATGATATATTACAACAGCTTGATGATAAGCTTGGTGAAGTTGACAACTTCCAAGCATAGAATTATTTGATCTCTCTGAAGAAAATGAATTGGACACCTACATGAGTATAGAGGTTCCAGTTTCAGAGGGAGACGAGGTTAGAAGCCTTTCACAAGAAGAACTTGGTCAAGGCCAAAGAAGGCATCATGCTCATGCTGCAGAGGATGATGAACCATCCAGAAAGGGATCCAGATATGAAAGTGAAGATTCTTCAAGTGAGGATTATGAATATGTTCTGATATTAGCTCTTATAGGTAACATTACTCATGGAAGTGATGATTGTCTTATAGACAGTGGGGCTTCCAAACATATGACAGGATTCAAGGAGTCCTTTGTAAGACTCTCAGAACATGAATCACCTCACAAGGTGAAACTAGGAGATGACTACCAATATCCAATAAAAGGTAGTGAGGAATCTTCATACAAGCTAGACTCTGGTAAGTCTCTAACAATGAAAGAAGTATTGTTTGTTCCAGGATTCAAGAAGAACCTTCTCTCCATTTCAGCATTGATGTAAAAGGAATGTGGATTGCATTCATAGATGGTCAAGTCATCATGTGGCTAAAAGGAAATACTATTGATGATGCGGTAGTGATTGGAGAACAAGAAGGAGGCTTGTACAAAATGAAGGGCTATCCAGAACAAGCCTTGATCCATGATACGATAGAGCCAAATGAGCTTTGGCATAGAAGGCTTGCACATGTGCACTACAGAGCACTACCTATTGCAAGCAAAGCTGTTGAAGGGCTTCCAGAATTCCAAGCAAAGCATGATGGAGTTTGCAAAGGATGTGCGAAAGGAAAGAATACAAAGAAGACATTTCCTAGCAGCGAAAGCAAAACCAAAGGCATTCTAGAAATCATCCACTCCGATGTATGCGGTCCAATGTCATCAAACTCACTAAGTGGGTAAGCATACTATGTTTCTTTTATTGATGATTTTTCTAGAAAGACATGGATTTACTTTATGAAAAACAAAGATGAAGTGTTCAGCAAGTTCAAGGAATTCAAAGCCTTGATCGAGAACCATACTGAAAAGAAGATCAAGACCATTCGATCAGATAATGGTGGAGAATTCACTTCAAATGAATTCAAAGAGCTATGCAAAGAAGCAGGGATTAAGAGGGAGTTGTCAACTCCTTATAATCCACAACAGAATGGGATTGCAGAACGAAAGAACAGAACTATCATGGAAGCTGCAAGAGCTATGCTTCATGATCAAGATCTACCTATGCATCTTTGGGTTGAAGCTGCTAGAACAACAGTGTATGTATAGAACCGTACTCCACATAGAGTACTCAAGAACAAGACTCCTGAAGAAGTCTTCTTCGACAAGAAACCAGAAGTCAGCCATTTCAGAATATTCGGTTGTCCCGTGTACATACATATTCCAAAAGAGAAGAGAACAAAACTAGATCCTTCAGGAAAGAAGGGCATATTTGTGGGTTACTCTGAAAGCTCGAAGGCTTACAGAATCTACTTCCCAGGATACAAGAAGATTGACGTCAGTAGGGATGTAACATTTGATGAAGACACAGCTTGCAACAAATCCAGAAAGAGACCTACTGAAGAACCTGAAGAAGCAGAAGCAGAAGCACCCAGGATCCATGATACAACCATAAATGAAGAAGACAATGAAGCTGAAGGATCAAGAAGCAGTATACCCATGAAACAAATAAAGATAAGTATTCAATTGTCATTTCATGATATTGTTTTGTTATGCATTTGTTTAT
>LPNX010610156.1:0-67869 GCA_001517045.1 Pseudotsuga menziesii
TGGGATACTGGGCGGGCCCGACATGTCTTAAACGGAGGAAACTTAGAAGAGTCTCCCGGCTTTGACAAACCTTCGTTGACACTCTAATCAAGAGCATTCTGTAAAATTCTTAAAATCTACCAAGAGCACTTGCAAAACCTAATATTCACTAGCTTAATTCCTAGACTTTATTTCACGCATTTATTTGACTCCATAAGGCACTGGTCCTTCGTTATAATTGAGTAATCTTCTATCTTGATCAACTGTCTATGGTTTATGTTTGCTGATTATATCTGAATGCTTAAGTAAAGTCTGGAATCTTTCGCTTATCTGTATAATCTCTTGTTAGCAACGTGGATTGCTTTTGATTTAGTGTCATATTCATAATAAACAAACACTTCAAATCATAATAACTCCTAAACAACACCCATCCGCATCCGCAACTAATCAAAACACTTTAACAACTTAAGAGCCATAGAAACTCTTTTGTAGGGACTACCCCCCTTGGCTTCGTTAGGAGTTAGCCTAAACGGAGGAGCTAGGAGTAGGTGACAGTACCTAGCTCTGTGCTTGCCCCCAAGGTCACACCTCTCCCACTTTCCTAAGTGAGGAGACAGCTTTCGAAAGATTTTTGCTGCAGGTGTGCAATCGGCGGACAACACCTTTCATATACCTTCATCAAATTTGAAAACTTTTATTTCCTTGACCCATAGTTTTTATTTTTCCTTATGACAACTTTTCTTGGCTTTCCTGCTTTTATGACTGAACTCCAAAAAGGAAACTGCACCCTCCTTTGTCAATCGTTGCCTCTTTTGTATTTGAATTCTTTTTTCATAGCTTTTGGCACTTCCATTTTCCTATCTGATTGCTTTTGTCATATAGTTTCTAACTTTCCTCCTTGGTAAGTTGGCTTTCCCAAGTGGCCCTCTTGTTAATGGAAACTTATTTTCCACATAATTAATTGCATAATAATATTTAATGACAATTAATATACCAAGTACATGCCTCCTAAGTAACATTCAAATAAAATATCCTAGGTTAATTTATTTAATGCATCTTTTGAACCCCTTGGTGCTAGGCAAGGTCAACACTTCTGGTGATCAAAATGTGGGGATATGACACTTGTGGGGTTCCCTCTCTTGGATGTATGAATCATAGTTCACTACTTCATCCCAGATATATTGTGGAATATTCCTTTCTTTTAGCAAGAAGGTGACCATCTCTTTTAATGACCAGTTCTTCCTCTTAGCTACACCATTTTGTTGTGGTGTGTATGCGACTGAATGTTTCATTTGGATTCCTTTTGAATAAAAGAACAAATGAAACTCTGTTTTGATGTACTCCCCTATGTTTTCAGATCTTAGTGCTTTGATCTTCTTCTCAAGGGTTTTCTCAACTAAGGTTTTGAAAAATTTGAAAGTCTCAAACACCTCAGAATTATGCTTAAGAAAGTAGATCCAACAATACCTTGAATAGTAATCTATGAAGGTTAGAAATTATCTAGGTCCATTCATAGATGTTGTAGGCATTGGTCATGAGACATCACTGTGTATCAAATCATGTGTGGAGGTAGTTCTTCTTTCCTTCCCAAGATCATACTTTCAATCTAGATGCTTCCCTACTAAGAATCCTTTGTAGTTTCCTTTAGAGTACTTGATGATGGGAAATAATTCAACCATTCCTTCATTATGCAGTTTCTGTAGGTACTTGAAGATCATATGGTCAAATCTTTCATGCCATATTTTGCTTATCTCAATGGCATGGGTCAATAGCGAAATTTGATGTGAGTATGGAAAAACGTATGAGAACTCATATGCCTTGGAGGCATGGTTTGCAACACCTTTAGCTATCAAATTACTAGTAGAGATATCTAAGATCTCAACTTTGTCAAGTTCAAAAGCAACTCTCTTTGGTGAATCCGTGTGTGTCATCTGGTAAATAGAAAGTAAGTTTGCTGCTAAGGAGGGTACATATAGAACATTATTGAACACTCCATGCTCAAATTGTATTGTTCCTTTCCCTACAATTGGGATCTAAGTATCATCTTCCATGTGAATGATTGGATCATCAGTGATATCTAAAGAGGAAACTGACTCTTTGAAGGAAACCATATACTTGGATGCTCTAGAATCTATAAGGAAAACTTGATATTTTGAAATACAACCTTCAATGCATGCCATTTCTCATGATCATCTGTCTTACTTCCATAATCATTATTCCTTACAGCTTATGGGAGATCAATGTGGTTCTTTTCAAGAATTCTATCCATTTTATCTATAGTTTTATTCATGCAAGAACTCACTGTATGGTTTCCTTTCTTGCAATAGGCACACTTGGTATTTTCAAACATCTTCTGCTTATCCTTTTTGCAACTCGAGGCTCCATATGATGGATTAAGCTTATCCTTTGGTTTGGATTTAGGATTTTTATTTTCCTTTCCCTTCTGATTCTCTTTTTCATTCACATTTTTTCACTCACTATCCAAAAGACCCTAATTCTTGGAGGCCTGCAGGGATCCCATTTGGATCAGTTTGTCTTATTCTTGGATACGGTATTTAGTAAGTGCATCTATAGAAGACATTCACTAGTTTCAGGTTTTCAGTCTCCTAGAGTGAAAGGTGGACATAAATACTGAAAATTCAGGGCAAATATTATTCATAATGGATCTAATAAGTTTCTCATCCTTCTTGTGAATTCCATATTATTTGCAGTGCATGACCAAATACTTGAATTTAGTGAAGAAATACTGAATGATTTCGAAATTACTGGGTTGAAGAGAAATTAATTCATTCTCCAAAATGTGTCCTCTCAGCTCATATTTCATGCCAAATATAGATTGAAGCTTAAAACATAACTCCCTTGTGGTTTTTAAACCATCAATATGGAAGAACAACTCCGTGGAGATGTGAATACACATAAAACCAAAAGATTCATCTAACTTGTTTAGGTACTTTCATTTTTCAATAGATTCCCAGGGTTTGACCTCCATACCCATTGTGATGCTATACAGACCCTTGTTACACAATACTATATGCATATCTTCCCTCCAATATAGATAACTTAAGGGTGTGAGGATTCTTGGTGTCAAGGCGGCTGGATTCTCCATTTTGCAGCTGTAGCAACAACATGATTTTTACTGAATTCTTCTCAAAACCTGCAATATAAATCTCTCAAATCAAATATAAACTACCTTTGTAGATATTTGATACCATGTAAAATTATCAGAGACAATAGATCATCAAGATGAATAGCACCTTACAGTGAAGAAATTATGAAGAATGATGAATTGTTGTGGAAAAACTGTGAAAAATGCAGTGTGAATTTAATTAGAGAAGAAGCACAAATTTGACAACGTATACTGATGAAAATAATTATTAATTTGTGTATAAACAAAATATAGTACAATAGAGGAAATTTGAATTACACATGAGTGATTAGAATCCCTCACCGCAACTTTACTAGCATAGGAAAAATCACCATTGAAGACACACTAGTGCAACCTTGGACAACCGAAATAGTTAATAATCAATTAAATGACCATTGGTAGATGTACATGGGAACCTTTACCCTTAAATCATGCAAAGGATATGCATTATCTAACTGAAGGTGGACATCAGATCCTGAATCCACTATGGTGAGGGTAAACTGAAGGTGGGACTCCCATAACTCAGAGCAGGATCCTTTAATATAGGGATTGGTCTCTAGATCTCCTAAACACACACATGAGGTTGCATCAAGTGGGTAATGGGAACCAAATAACATATCCATGGCACTAATGTAGTGATAACATCATCCTAAGATAGGAAAATGAAAAATTAATTAAGGTGGACAAGGGAGGATTATTAATTAATCCTAACACCCCCCCTTAATCCAAACATGAACAACATGGGCCCTTGAAAATGAGACCAAAGTTCACCCATATAATAATGATGAAAAAATAACTACTCATAAAACTAAGGAAATGGGGAAAACCTCTTGGGAACAACCGCCCCCCCCCCCCCTCAAGAAAATGAATAGTGAGGGAACTCAATCAAGTCTTCACACCATGAAGATACCTAAGATAGGAAAATCTCTTTTGAGTGACATACTTTGTAAAAATATTCTTGAGGAAGTAATGCAGTGTGATGGTCCTTTGTAATCTGCTCCTCTGTAGGGTAGTAATGGAGTGTGATGGTCTTGTAGTGCACTAGTTCCCTTATATAGTGCATGTGAACCATGTGAACCTCATTATTCTAAGTCACCATGTAGGAATCCACTTTTTTCTATTCTCTCTGGAGGAAGAGAGTCAAGATCATCCCATGTATCATTGTTCTATAGTGACTCATATTCCTCATCTAGGGAAGCATGCCATGGTTCATCATGGAAATCATGCCATTATGCATCATGGAAATACTACCATGGTGCATCATGGAAATCCTCTTTGTAGGACCGTGGATTAGAACCCACCATCATGTAACACCTCTCAAGGAGCATATAACACCTCTCTAGGAGAAGTGGATCTGTATGACATAGTGCAAGTTTCACATCTTGAAATTGAGATCTGGTTCTCCTTCAATCAAATGGACCCCCAACATTGTTCCAACAGCTTCAATGCATTTTTGAGCCCATTTAGGCCTAGGATTGGGACCAAGAGATGGATCTACGTCATGTCCCCAATTAAATAATTTCTAAATAAGACTATTTGCAAATAATGTTTCACCAACCTACTATTTCCCTAGGTTGATATGGAGACATAAATTGTAATAAGGGGCTATGGGACCCAAAAGGACTTTAGTTTACCATATTCACATTTAAATGGGTCACATAAATGATAAATTCTAAGAAAATAAGGTGGAATGGGTTCATGAAAACACTTGGAAGCTTGTGGAGCCTTTGGGTGACTAGATTCCCCGCACAATTAGCATGATATTCATACAAATTAGAGCACATGGGTAATGCAACGTTATTGGATGATTATGTGGTGGAAAATATCATATAATGAGCCAAGGAATTAGAATTACTAAAGGAGAGTAACTCCCATGGAAGAGGAAGAGACTAGAAGACAATGTGTGCCACTTGGAAGGAGTATCCATGCACTTTATGACAAAAAATGATGAAAGATTCTGTGAAAAGTATGAAAAATTCAGTCTTGATTGCTGAAATATGACAAATATGACATTACAGGGATAAAAATAGCCACCAAGGGGTCAATTTTTGGAGTTAGAGGCATCCATTCGAATTGGGGAAAGAATTGGAGCATGATGAGAAAGACAAGTGTCATGATAATTACTAAACCACTAAGATGAGTTAGAGGAAGCTCATGGAGGTAAATTTGACCTTAGGATGACTCATGAAGTTAATAAAAGGATGTCATGAATAATTATAATAGCTTTTGATAAATTTTTAATTGGAATTTGAAATTTTGGAGAGCTTTTGCTTGTCCATTGCACCGTGAGTGTTCACTCTCCCTGCTTATGAACCAATTTCGAGGAAGTTGGATTCCTTTCCAAGTTGGTTGATGGAGAGGCCATTCAGACCTCTCATTGTATCTTAATTTTTTTTTTTTAATTTCATGTTGAATTTTCATACATTCGAATTCTCATCTATCTCCCTATTCTCTAATTTCTTCTTCTCCACCCCCCACACTCTCATGTTGATGACGTACTTGTTGGAGTGACGCTTGCAATTTTCTGAGGATATTTGGTACCCAATATGTTAAATATGATGTATGGATATATAATATCATTTCCATATTCTCTTAAAGTATATATATCAATAATATATGTTAGAGGCTCACATTCCCATACTCTTGAATAACTAGTTTTCATGGATTTGGCTTCAATATTGAAGTAGCTTTACATGAGATTTGTGTGAGGAAATTTATATGAGTTTTATGATGTTTTAGAATCCATATATTATTTAATTCTATTTACTTTCATTCCCATATTCTATGAATATCTAAATCCAAGAAACTTCTATGTGAAAAGCTTGCATTCTCATGCCATTGTATCACTAGTTTTCATGGATTTTGGCTTCAATCCTAAAGTAGTTTTATACCATATTTGTATGCAGGATATTTAATTATTTTTATTATGTTGTTATAGCCATATATTATGTATTACTATTCAATTTCATTTCCATTTTCTCCATGGCTCAAAATCCAAGAAATTCATGTGTGAAAAGATTGCATTCCCACGCCATTGAATCACTAGTTTCCATGACTGGCTTCAATCTAGAAGGAATCTTTAATCAGAATTGTATGAGGATTTTGATTTGATTTTTATGATTTTGGGTAATAATTATTTATCCCATATATTACCACCATGTTTAATATTACTCACAGAACCATATATTATACTTTTCATGTGTCAAAGTCGAGCTAGTAATGCAATTTCCCTCAAGAAATTTCCATGAAAGTTACCCTACAAGTATTGCAAATCATAATCTATTTGTAGAACTTCATAACCATGTGTAATGAAATCCCCTTTTACCTGATAAAAATCCCAATACTCTATTCAAAAAGTGGGGAGGTTTGTACTTGATTCGGGAAGTCAATTTTACCTTCACCCTTGGGGGAATTTAACACAATTTCCTATGTAAAATTGCATTGTTTCTCCCCCGCCACAAACCGGTTTGAAGGAGATTCAATTGAGATAAAAACTATTCATAGGTCATGTGGGAATTTTCTAATACTCACCCTATCTTTTCATTTCAAACTTGAGACCATTTGGAGTCAGTTGGAACCCCCTCCAGCCTTGACTAATAAAGCTCAAAAATTGTACAAAAAGAACTCTTTTCCAAATTTCCAAGTAGAGACATTACAATCTAGATTTGTATATGGTTGATATTCATACTCAAATTCAATATCTGGCTCCTTTTGGTCCTCATCTTCGAATCCTGTATTTGAATTATCAGAAGCGACATCATTATGATCTTCTTCATGTGAAAATGGTTTAGGAAGATCAGATCTACCCTCTTGTTCAACTCGATACAGATATTACAATGGATCTTCATTGAACCTGATACTTCTCTTTATGAAGCATCTCTTAGTTGCAATATCCATCAACTTGTAATATTTTTCATCTTTTGCATATCCTCGCAGAATTCTTCAATTGGAGCGACCCTAACCACTGACTTGTGGGGTACCCTATTTTGTATGTACGAAGCATAGTTCACTGCTTCAGCCCAGAGATATGGTGGAAGATTCCTCACTTCAAGAAGGAAAGTGGGAATATATTTTACTGACTAGTTCTTCCTCTCATGTACACCATTTTTTTGTGGTGTGTATGGGACTGAATGTTGCATTTAGATGCCTTATAAAGCACAGAGCCACTGAAACTCTCTTTTGATGCAATCCCCTCCATTTTCAAATCTAAGTTCTTTGATATTATTCCAAAGAGTGTTCTCAATTAAGGCCTTGAAAAATTTGAAAGTATCAAACACTTGAGACTTCTTCTTAATAAATTAGATCCAACAATACATGGAATAGTCATATAGGAAGGCTAGAAAGTATCTGGATCCATCCATAGATGTTGTAGGAATTGGTCCTGAGACATCACTGTGTATCAAATCAAGTGTGGAGGTATCTCTTCTTTCCTTACCAACATCATACTTTCAATCTGGATGCTTCCCTACCAATAAACCTTTGGAGTTTCCTTGAGAGGACTTGATGAGGGGAAATCCTTCAACCATTCCTTCATTGTGTAGTTGTTGCAGGTACTTGAAGTTCATGTGGTTGAATATCTCGTGCCATAGTCTACTTTTCTCATTGGCATGGGACAATAGGGAATTGTAATGTGAGTATGGAAAAAAGTGTGAGAACTCATATGCTTTGGAGGTATGGTTTGCAACACCTTTAGCTATCATCTTCCCAATAGAGATATTTGAGATCACAATTGTGTCAGGTTCAAAAAACACTCTCTTTGGTGAACCACTATGTTTTAGCTAGTAAATAGACAACAAGTTTGTTTCGAAGGAGGGTACATATAGAACATTGTTGAACACTCCATGCTCGAATTATACTACGCCTTTCCCTACAGCTGGGATCTAAGTATCACCTCCCATGTGAATTATTGGACAATCAGTGATATGTAAAGAAGAAAATGTCTCTTTGGAGGAAACCATGTGGTTGGATGCTCCAAAATCTATGAGGAAATCTTGATAATTTGAAAATCCAGCCTTCATTGCATGTCATCTCTCATGATCATATGGATTTAGTCCTTAATTAGTATTCCTTTCGCCTTCTGGGAGAGCAATGTATTTCTATTCAAGAAGTATGTCCATGTGATCTATAGTTGTGTTCATGTAGTAACTCTTTGGATGGTTTCCTTTCTTCCAATAGGTACACTTGGTATTTTCAAACCCCTTCTTCTTATCCTTCTTAGAGCTCGAGGCTCCATCTAATGGATTAAGTTCATCCTTTTGTTTTTATTTATGATTTTTCTTGTCCTTTACCTTCTAATTCCATTTTTCATTCACATTCTTTGACTCCCCAACAAAATAACCTGATTCTTGGAGTCTTGCGGGGCCCTTTGGATCAGTTTGTCTTGTTCTTGGATCAAGGATGAAGTGAATGGATGTAGAGAAGACATTCACTAGTTTGGGGTTGTCAGTCTCCTAGAGTGAAAGGTGGGAAAAAATATTGAAAATTCAAGGAAAATATTACTCAAAATGGATAGCCAGAGTTTCTCATCATTCTTGTCAGTTCCACATTGTTTGCACTTCATGACCAAAGATTTGAATTTAGTGAAAAATTGTTGAATGGTTTTGAAATTGCTGGGTTGAAGAGGAATTAATTCATTCTCCAAAATGTGGACTCTCAGCTCATCTTTCTTGACTAACATAAATTTGAGCTTCATACATACCTCCCTTGGGGTTTTTAAACCATCAAGATGGAAGAGAAATTATCTGGAGATATGAATACACATAAAACTAAAAGCTTCATGTAACTTGTTCAAGTACTTTGATTTTTCAAAAGTTGCTTGGTGTTATGGAGAAAATATTCTTATGGCATGGGGTGGACCACAACAGATAGTATGACACCAAAAATAAAATCCATTCTCAAGCATGCTAAATAAATTAAAGAAACTAATCACTAAGGGATAAGAACCGTACATCAACCAGATGTTTGAGGACGACCATCATTGAGCTCTCGATGGCAAAATATTGTCCCTACATTGTTCCCTCAATAACAAATAGATATACCATAATAATCTATTAAGTGTTAGAATTTTATCTAGCATATTCCATTTAAACATGTATAAAGAAATTACACCCACGGATACAAATATACATAATTACAAATGAAATTTGGAAGAGAAATGGATATTTCTATTAATATAAAACATAGATACAATGTGAAAACCTTTGTTGGTACCTTGTCTAAACTGAGAAACCAAGTCCCTCCACCACTTCAATCCTCCATAATAAGGCAAGATCACAAAGAAAACAACAATCTTGGGAGTTGAACACAAATGGTTCTATCAACAAGGACAAAGGGATGCATAATCAAGCATATAACAATGTGGCAAGAATTTTCTATAGTCTCTTTACTCTCCAAGTTTCTCCTCCTCTAGTGCTTCACAAAGTCTCAATATATAACCCTCCAATGGGAAATGAAGGGTTGAATTGGATCATTGCTCAGCATATGGAAGGCCAAGGATCAAGGAATTCGTTACTTGAGGGGGGGAAATCCAAATAGATTTTGCTTTTGAGCATACAACCCAATGTATGTAGGTGACAATGGTGCAAGATGTGTATATGCGAGTTGTATAACTAGTGACTCGTGCATGTATTCAAAAATGTATTTTAAAGGGATATACTTGAGCATCAGGGCTATAGTGAGTAAATGGGGTATAGTGAGTCTATAGAGGGACAAGGGAAGACCATCAAGGAATAATTCATGAGGTTAGAAAATTACGCTATAAAATATATAATAAATGATATTTTTGAAGTAGATTTAGTGAATTTGTTTGAAAGATGATGTTGAACCTCGATGTTTTGGGTTGAATAACACAACCCATATTTAGGAGGAGATACCAAAGATTCAAGGATTCAAGTGAAAGCTGAGGCTGATGTATATATAGTCTTTATTTTCCCTTGTTCCAAGTAATGTTAGTCGGCTTGTCATTTTAAAATATTTAATTTTTTTTGAGATTATATTTTTTATTTTAGAGTTTATATTTTAGAATTACTCTTATTTTTAGAATTTTTAATTCCTTTAATAAATTAATTTAATCTTGTATTGAATGATTTAGGTTAGATAATTTGATTATTTAAATTAATTTTGAATCAATTTATATTATTTTATAATTCAAAATTAAATAAGATATTATAGTAAGTTAAATTTTTAAAGTTTCTTAAAATTCTCTTTGATTCGTTTTAAATAAGTAATTACGTTCTAGTTAAAGTAAATGCTTAAGAGTATTTTATTAATAGGTTATATATCATAGAGTAATGGGAAACCTATGAAAGGTATGAAAAATGGAAAAAACCTTAAAAAAAGCTAAAGCTCTAACTATTTTTCTGAATTGTTTTTCTTAATTAGGTTAATAATAGGGGTCCATGATTTGCTTAGTTTCCATTTGTCATCTCTATATAAGTTGTTTGGGTGCTTTCCTATTTCTATAGCCTCATGGATTTTTCTTTTTGTGAAGTGATCCATGTTAGAAATAACCTTCACATCCTCCATATAGGTATTGTGTTTAAAGTATTCCGAGTGTTTTGCTAGGTAAAGTTTTTGTTCTTTCGTGAATAATGGTTGCTCTATGCTCTTTTAACCTAGTGTGAATTGAGTGAATCGTCTCTCCAATGTAAAACTTACCACAATCACATGGTATCAAATAGAAAAAAAAATCTTGGGTTGATTGTGTCTTTTGCATGGTATAGCATCCTACCTAAGGAATATGGTGGAGAGAAAGCGATCTGAACTTTAAGTTTACGTAAGATTCAGGCTAGTTTATTTGTCGTACCTTGGATGTAAGAGAGGTTGATTGTTCTTAGATAATCGTCCTTCTTTACCTTAATATTTTTTTCCTCTTAGGCCTTCCTAATGGTATTACATATACTTTCTCTTTGAAAACATCAACCAAATGTTTAAGTTCTTGAGACAAATGTGAGGTGTCTGAGATTCATTTATCTCTGAGTTATGGGAGTCCCACCTTCAGTTCACCCTCACTAGAGTGGATTTAGGCTCTAATGGCCATCTTCAGTCAACCTTAAGTTAGATAATGCACCTCTTTTGCATGATTTAAGGGTAAAGTTTCCCATGTACATCTACCAACGGTCAATTAATTGATTATTAACTATTTCGGTTGTCCTGAGTTGCACTAGTGTGTCTTCAGTGGTGATTTTTCCTATGTTAGGAAAGTCACAACCAGGGATTCTAATCACTCACGTGTAATTAAAATTTCCTCTATTGTAATATATTGTGTTTGTACATAGATTAATGATTATTTTCATCAATATATGCTATCAAATGTGTGCTTATTCCTTGATTAATTTCACACTACATTTTTCATAGTTTTTACACAACAATTCATCATTCTTCATAATTTATTCATTGTAAGGTACTATTCATCCTTATGATCTATTGTCACTGGTAATTTTACATAGTGTCATATCTCTACAGAGGTATTTTATCTTCGATTTGATAGTTTTATGCAAGTTTTGAGAAGAATTCAGTAAAAATTGTGTTGATGCTACAGTTGTGAAATGGATAATTTAGCTGCATTGACACCAAGAATACTCACACCATTTAATTATCTAGATTGGAGGGAAGATATGTAGATAGTATTTTGCAGCAAGGGTATGCATATGGTCACAATGGGTAAGCAGTTCCAACCCTAGGAAGATCTTGAAAAATGAAAGTACCTGAAAAATCTAGATGAAGTTTTTGGTTTTATGTGTATTCACATCTCCACATAATTGCTCTTCCATCTTGATGGTTTAGAACCCCCAAGGGAGGTATGTTTTAAGATTGAATCTCTATTTTGAATGAAATATGAGATGAGGGGACACATTTTGGAGAATGAATTAATTTCTCTTCAACCCAGTAATTTCAAAACCATTAAGTAGTTCTTCACTAAAGTCAAGTCTTTGGTAATGTAGTGAAAACAATGTGGAAATGACAAGAAGGATGAGAAACTACTTAGATCCATTACGAGTAAGATTTCCCCTGAATTTTCAATATTTGTGTACACCTTTCACTCTAGGATACTGACAACCTGAAACTAGTGAATGTCTTCTCTAGATGCACTCACTAAATCCCGTATCCAAGAATAAGACAAACTGATCCGAATAGGATCCTTGCAAGCCTCTTAGAATCAGGCTCTTTCGGCTAGGGAGTCAAAGAATGTGAATGAAAAATAGAAGCATAAGGGAAAGGAAAAGAAAAATCCTAAATCTAAACCAAATGCTGAGATTAATCCATCAGATGGAGCCTCGAGTTCCAAAAAAGATAAGTAGAAGATGTTTGAAAATACCAGGTGTCCCTATTTCAAGAAAGGAAACCATACAAAGAGTTCTTGCATGAAGAAAAATATGGATCAAATGGATAGAATTATTGAAAGGAACCACATTACTCTCCCATAAGTTGCAAGGAATACTTATTTGGAAGTAAGACAGATGATCATGAGAGATGCCATGCACTGGATGTTGTATTTTCAAAATCTCAAGCTTTCCTTATAATTTTTGGAGCATCCAACTATATGGTTTCCTCCAAAGAGTCAATTTATTCTTTAGATATCACTGATGGTTTGAGAATTCACATGGGAGATGATACTTAGATCCCAGTTGTAGGTAAAGAAACAATACAATTTGAGCATGGAGTGTTCAACAATGTTATGTACATGTACCCTCCTTAGAGACAAAATTACTTTATATTTACCATAGGACACACACGGGTTCACCAAAGAGAGTTGTTTTTGAAATTGAGATAGTTGAGATCTCAGAGATCTCTACCATGAATTTTATAGCTAAAGGTGTTGCAAACCATGCCTCCAAGGCATATGAGTTCTCATAATTTTTTCCATAATCACATGAAAGTTCCCTATTGACCATTTCCAATGAGATAAGTAGACTCTAGCATGAGAGATTCAACCATATGAACTTCAAGTACCTGCAACAGTTTCACAATGAAGGAACGATTGAAGGATTTCCCCTCATCAAGTCCTCTCAAGGAAACTACAAAAGCTTATTCGTAGGGAAGCATCTAGATTGAAAGTATGATGTTGGGAAGGAAAGAATAACTACCTCAGCACATGATTTGATACAAAGTGATGTATCAGGGCCAATTCCTACCACATCTATGAATGGATCTATATAATTTTTGAACTTAATAGAATCACTATTCCAGGAATTCTTGGATCTACTTTCTTAAGTAGAAGTTTGAGGTGTTTGAGACTTTCAAATTTTGAAAGGCCTTAGTTGAGAACACTCTTGTGAAGAAGATCAAAGCACTAAGATTTGACAACATAGGGGAGTACATCAAAAGATAGTTTCAGTATTTCTTTTATTCAGAAGGAATCCAAATGAAACATTCAGTCACATACACACAACAACAAAATGGTGTAGCTGAGAGGAAGAATCGGTCATTAAAAGAGACGGTCACCTTCTTGATAGAAGAAAGGAATATTCCACCATATCTCTGGGATGAAGTAGGGAACTATGCTTTGTACATCCAAAAGAGGGTAACACACAAGTCAATGGATGGGGTCATTGCATTCGAATCACTGGTGAGACATAATCCTGATGTCTCACATCTAAGGGTTTTTGGCTCCAAGGCATAGGCTAGATTCACATATGACAAAAGAAAAGATCTTCAATCCCAAAGTAGCAAATGCATATTTTGGGATATGCGAAATATGAAGAATCTTACAAGCTGATGGAGACTACAACTAGGAAATGCTTCATAGATATAAGTGTCAGATTCAATGAAGATCCATTGCAAGATCTGCAACTAGTTAAATAAAAGGGTAGTTTTGATCTGCCAAAAACATTTGCACATGAAGAAGATCATAATGATGTATTATCTTATGATTCGTATCCATAATTCAATGATGACGACAAAGATGAAAAAAATATTGAATTTGAGTATGAATATAAAGTTGATCCAAATCCAGATATAGCTCTTGCTCCTAATCCTAGGTGTAAATGGGATAAAAAAACTCATTGAAGTTTGTGTGAACAATGTTGGGGATCCATTCGATAAAAGGATAACTAGATCTTAATTTCAAGATGAGAACCTTGAACTATGTCCTACAGATCCACTTATCCCAGAGAGGTGCTATATGCTCCCAGATATGTGCTACATGATTGTGGGGTTTGATCCATAATCCTACAAGGATGCTTGCCATGATCCACCATGGCAGGCTGCCATGGATGAGGAATATGAGGCACAACAAAACAATGCAACATGGGATGATATTGTATCTCTTCATCTATATGGAAGAGACAAAAGTGGCTTCCTACATGATGACTTGGAAGAAGGAGGTTCACATGGATCACATGCACTATATCGGGGAACTAGTGGACTACATTACCATCACACTGCATTAATTCCCTACAGAGGAGCATATTGTAGAGGACGATCACACTTGATTAATTCCATTTAGAGGATCAAATTGCATACATTTTTTAGAAATTATTTCACTCCGAAGATATTTGTGTAGCTCAGTTTTGTGCTTGGTGTGAAGGCTTGATTGATTTCCTCAACTGTTCATTTTTTAGGAGGGGGTTTGTTCCCAAGAGGTTTTTTCTGTTTCCCTAGTTTCATGAGTAGTTATTTTTTCATTATTGTTGTATGGGCGACCTTTGTTAAATGTATAGCATCATGACTCATTCTATAGGATACTTGTGTTGTATCAAGTTAAGGGACTTGTGTTGTATCAAGTTAGGAGCTTATTGTGACGTCCTCGACCCTCCGACCGGTGAAGAGGACGCTACCATGGCATTAACCATCTGGGTACCCAGCCCCATGAACAAGTATGTACATAAAATGCTGAGCAAAATGCTTTGAACTAAAACATGCATACATGATTATTTATCATACAACGGAAGAAAACATACGTTCATACAAGCATTCAACATGTTCATTATATTCATTAACAGTAAATATGATTGCAGAAGTAACATAGAACATAATACTTATCTTATGAAAACTGTTCTGCAACCAACTACGTCGCTGCAATGTTCCACCCCACCATAGGCCAATGTGATCCTTAATCTCTCAACAACGCTGCCACCCCCGAGCTGGGGATGATTCCCCAAGGAATAAGGAACAATCAGGCTTACACATAGCCAAGGATACACAAAACACAGCCAAGCCAAAATAGTTGGATTTATCAGGCCATCAACAAGACAACTAAGCCAACATGGTCAGGTTTATCAGGCCATCAAGGAGCTGGGAAAGGATAAATGCTAAGATGTTGAACCCATTACAGAGCTAGGAACACCTACACTAGGACTATCCTGACTTCTAAGACACCCACACACACCCAACACAAGGAATCAGTCCCTTCTTCGCTACACAGTCCCTCAGGCCCTGACTTCCCTTCCAGTGGTATTTAGGGGTTGTGGAGAAGAAAGCCATCCCTCTAGCTCTGTCTATGTGGTTTCCAAACAAACCAATTTTATCAAGCAAACCAAGCCCTCATCCCTACTCCAACACATTCTGAAGACCAACCACTGCATACATGCAGTCACAGAAGCAATTCACAACTTGGGTAGGGAAAACAATTCCTGAGTCGTTCTTGGCCCTATCATGGCCAAAACGACTCCCCAAAGCAATCCACAGTAGCCCCAAAATGTAAAGAATACCACAACAAAAAAAATGTAAGGGATACCACAGCAACCCACGAATCTTGAGAAGAACGGCAACAACCACAAATCAAGGGAAGAACAACAACCTCGATCTCAACATTGAAGCAACCAAAAAGACTTACACAGATTGCAAATGGGGAAGAAAATACAGACTCCAAACTTGTGCATGAGGGAATTTTTACACCTGACCTCTGGAATTTGGATGGAAAACATGCTAGATACCACTCTGTGGAAATGTGAATGACGGTCGAAACGGCTCCCTCTCCTAGCTGCGAGAGACCAACAAGAAAGGAGCCTATGTGTGAGAATGAACAGACAACCGTCCCTATGTGAGGATGATCGGCAATGGAGAGTCATGAGTGGGAAGTGCGGGAGCATTTTTTTTCCTTTCAGCACCATCGACGCGAGAGTGGAAATCCTCCTGCGTTCGCTTCCTTTGCCCTACGTGAGGTTCCATTGCTGGTGGAGTGTGCAGGTGGGAAAGGACTGACAATCTTGCCACCCCCACTCACAAACAATAACTACCTCAACTAATCAACTGAATTTTTAAGGTGGTAGTTGGATAAGACAAGGAAAGATGAGCAAGTTAAAAAGGGTTTAACAACTGACACATGGATTTTCCCCATAGGTTCAAAGTTTAATAATTACCCCCCTTATCCTTGGGAAAATCATGCCCCTTCTCAATTTAGTTGCCGCGAACATAGTTGGTTGGGTTATTTAATTAAAGATGTATATTTACATGATGTCGAAACTAATATGTGCTATATATCACGATATCCCATCGACAACATTTTCAATTGCCGAACATAACACAGACAAATCGATGGTGGGGCTTTTTCCTTTAGCTCCGCACCATGATTAATTACAATATATATATCATGTACATTTAATGCAATGGGGTCAAAACTGGGGTGTTACACTTATGTTGTATTAAGTTAAGGAAGCTTGTGTTGTATGAAGTTAAGGGACTTGTGGTGTATCAAGTTAGGAACTTATGTTGTATTAAGTTAAGGAATCTTGTGTTGTATCAAAGTCTAGAATTGTGTTATATCAAGTCATGTGGATATGCTATGTGAAGTATTGCTAATCATGGTCACTTGGTTCTATAAGTCTCCTCTAAGTCTTAGCTACCCCTAGAGTGAATTACTTTATCATATGACTATATGACCCGAGGCAATACATATGATCATTAGTATGGAACAATTCTTTTGAGTATGATATGATAAGATGATTAATTAAATAATACTTGTATGGATCATGCATTATTTAATTAATGATAAATGAGATAAACATAGAGAAAGAGTAAGGATTTGAATTTACCATGTCACACCTTTAGTGAACTCGAATTGAAAAGACATTAGTTAAGTCTCAGTTGTGGAAAAACAAATTTCTGTTAATTAAGAAATATGCTCCTTGATTTATACAACGTGCTTGTTTGTGGATGGAACTAATTGTGAAGAACTAAAGACATTCAGTTAAACTCCTAACTAATGGTTAAGTAGTTAGTGGATGATTTAGTTCAGTTCAATCAGTTCACATTCAGTACAATTAGTTCACATTCAGTTCAATTAGTTCGCAATCAGTTAAAGGAAATTAACACTTAGTGAATTCAGGAAGGCACATATCTTCAGTATGGGAGAGAATTTCTAGGTGAAAACTTGGAACCAAGTCAAGGAAGGTGCAAAAGGTTAATGTATGAACAATGCACACAATGTTCATAGTGCACAAAGGCATGCAACCATTCACTACCTCTCATTGTATGACTGGATAAGCTTGTTATTAAAAGTTTTATGGACTTGGAAAGGATGAGACGATGTCCCTATTGATATTTTCTCTATTTCTATTTCTTATAAGCAATCTTCTCATGTATTGGAAATCATTCTCTACAATTATCTATCATACTTAAAAGATTGTTGGGTTTTTCATCCTCCGAATTTGGAGGGTTTTTCCACGGTACTTCTTGTGTCTTATGCGATTGAATTGTCTATGGGATTAACATATGATGTGATTGATTATTAAATAAAAGTTTTAAAGTTTAAGCATCTTCATTTTTTGCAAAACATTGACAACATTTAGTCTCAACTTCCAGGGCCCGGGTTGTCCAAGTTTGGATTAAGGGGGTGTGTTAGGATTACTTAATAATTCTCCCTTGTCCACCTTAGTTAATTTGTCAGTTTCCTAGTTTAGGATGATGTTATCAATACATTAGTGCTATGGAGATGCTATGTTGGTCCCACCTTCTAGTTTCCCTCATGCATGAGTTTAGGATCTCGAGAGGTCAATCCCTAGATTTTAAGGACCACACTTTAAGTTATGGGAGTTCCACCTTTAGTTCATCCTCACCGGAGTGGAGTCACGATCTGATCGTGACCTTCATTTCAACTTCAATCAAATAATGCCCCTCCTTTGCATTATTGAAGGATAAAGGCTCCCACACACACCTACTAAGGTCCAGTTAATTTATTATTAATTTTTTTAGTTGTCCGTAGCTTCATGAGTGTGTCTTCCATGGTGATTTTTCGTATGCTAGTTAAGTCACAATTATGGATTCGAATCACTCTCGTGTAATTCGAATTTCCTCTATTGTACTATATTGTGTTTGTACACATATCAATGATTATTGTCGTGAGTATATGTTTCAAAATTTGTGCTTCTTCTCTGATTAATTTGACACTGCATGTTTCCTAGTTTTTACACTGCAATTCATCATTATTCATAATTTTTTCACTGTAAGGTATTATTCATCATGTCAATCTCTTGTGAATGATAATTCTACATTATTTAAATTAAAACTATTTCCATAAAAAAATTTGGGACTCTTTAATGTTGATATTGACTACCCCTCAGACATTGTTTTAGAAACTTCCAACCTTAATTGCAAATACAACAACTTATTCAATATTGTGGAATATATATACACAAATTTCCCAAATTGAATCAAGTTAGAAATATAGTATCTGATCCTCGTTGAAAGAGAATGTATCCAATGAGAAGGTAATGAGGATCTTGGAGATGGATGCATTGATGATCATCATGTGAGAGATGAGAGATGAATTTTTATGTGGAGAAATAATTGAAAATATCATTGTATTAGGGGTCATCATTACAGATGATGAATATGTTCTCATTAGAGAATTGATCATTTAGGGCGGATCCTATTGTTTTTCCAAGAGATCAATGGTGATATCAGCAATGATCATGGAATTTTTTATTTTGAGGATAAAAATTTAAGATCAAATTCAAGGAGATTGATGGTCGATTGAGATAACTTACCATTCATAATTCATTGGCCTAGTATATATTTCCTTAGGTTGAATTTGCAATTACATTAGTTTTGTGCAATAATATATAGTGGTGGAGTTTATAAAATGAAAGGACCACATTTAAGGACAACTTCTTGTCATGGTTGTAAGTTATTGTTGTTCTAGAGAATGTTTTTATGATGTAATAAATGATATTATTGTGTAATTCATCACCTCTTTGAACTAAAATTCTAGGGATAGAAAAGGATGATGTCTAAATATAAAGGATAAAAACCTTGTCAAATTTGGGGGACATATTAAAGGGGAATATGTGATTTCCTTCTTTAATTCCTCCTATGACTATTGTGTTTGGTCATCTCATTGAAAGATGATGACCTCACAAAGGAGGCATAAGAACCCTTCTGATTGTGTAGCATAATTAGGAATGAACCTATGAAGACATTTTTTTGTGGGGTGAGTGCTATGCAATTGAAATCATGTCTTTGGTGGGGGTAGTTCAAGAAATGATTTACATTTAAGAAGATAAATTATTTTCCTTTTAGAAATGATGAACATGAGTAAATGTCCAAAAGTGATGAAAAATACGTACTTGAGGGGATTCCAGGATATGTTATACTTATGAAATATCAAAATAATGTTGTGAAGGCCAATCTGTGGTTTGTACATTTCATGGACTTGGAAATTCGGTCGTCAAGGTAATCTAAGATTATCCATACCAGGTTATTTAATATGTAATACATAATGTGATGGAAAGTGGATCCAATGTTCTTGAGCCCAAATAACATAACATGATAGGAAAACTTCTTGCATGGCATGGAAAGGTCATTCTATATTTATCCTTTTGTGAATTTGGATTTTATTATATATATGTAATTTGTACATGAAGGATAGGAGTTGATCATGTAAGAAACAAGTATAGTCAACTTGGTTGATGAAGGGGGTTGAGAAATTTTACTTGGGACAAGCTTGATTCAAGTATTAGTCACACATGAATAGTTCCTTATTTTTTGTTGATAGGGATGGGATTTAATACCCAATATGTGTTGGAAATGGGATAGACAAACCCATCTTGGTAAATGTTATCTATTTTTTTTTGATATTGAGTGCTTTGGATAGATGCAAGGGTCATTGTTCATGTCATACCAGATATGTGTCTCATCATGTGATTATATGATGTTCAATAATGAAAGGATACTGTATTGGAATTTAAGAGTATGTTTAGGAAAATATGTCTCAAAACTCATGGAATAATGCTTTGCAAGAAAATATTTTCTATTGGGAATAGGAAGATCCAATTAAGATGCTTTCAATGACAATATGGGTGATGGATATCCACGTTGATGGTAGGGAAATTCGTGGTCATGTTTCTTTATTTGGAATCATCAAACTTATGGATGGGAATTTTAAACTAATGAACATGGTTGGGAGGGACAAATTCGTTGGTTTGGACGCCATATTGTTCATCCATCTTGGTGGGTTCAAAGTTTTCATGAACTAGAAAGAAGGACCAATGATGCATATTGTCACATAGGGTCATACGAGTTTTCATGGATTTGAGTATGTCCTCATTTAAGTGGAAGAAGAGATCAAGGAAGGTATATGTAGTGTTGACTCTGAGAGTATTACGAATGTGGGAGGTGATTCGGTGAAATTCATATAGGCAACATAGTATGTGTGTAATGTGTCTATTGGGATTTATGAGCTATGGAGTTTGAGACATTGTTTAATGAATGCATCTCATCCCATAAAGAATAGGTAGATTTGTGCCCAGATGGCATGTTGATGTCAATTTCAAATGATGATGATTGATGGTCATACATTGTGGATGGTACATATGAGGAAACTTAGAAGATATGAACATGTCCCATAATGTTTGTTACAAGGTGAAGTCAATATCAAAATCTCTAACATCTACCTATATATTTGTACACAACTATCTACATGCATGAATTATATGTGGTGGTGGGGTCATAGGTGCGATAGTCCCCCATTACCTAGGGTGTGGAGACTAATCCCTTGAGAAAAATATTTAAAGATCCTTCTAATGTATTTTAGTTCCTTCTAGAATCATCATATGAATTGTATTAAAGGGAAATGATCCCTAGAATTGGCACAAAAGAAGAAATCATTGTAATTTTTCTGTTGAGTAATAATAAAAGATCAAGCATGTCATTGCCCCATGATTTTACCTATGCACAAAAGGATTTCCACATAAATCTCATTTTTTTATTGTTATTGTATTTTTATTTTTTCTAAAAATGTTGATGATGGGGGTAATATCACCTTCTGGGGTGCAACAAGGGGGTTCATTGGAGGTGGATATATGTTGTGAAGTTCCCTTAATTGGTCAAGGGATTTTTCTCACACTAGTTTCAAGGTGAGGCACTGAAATGAAAAATATGTCAACAACCCAAAGTAATGACATGGGAACATTTCACATGATGCGACCAGTGTGGAGGTACGAGAGAGAGATAAGGGTGAATGCAAGCTAATGAGGGTCACTTTTGGCATGTTAGATGTAATAGAAAACTGCAAAATCAGTAACCCCTCAACTTAATTGTATTTTTTGAGATACTTACACAAAATGTGTTGCTTTGAGTAAAAAAAATTAAATGTAGGAAATTGAATCATGTTTTTGAATATATAAGTTTTACGTATTGAAATTTTTTATAACTATGTCAAGTTTCATTTTTTCTAACAATCACTTTTTATTTTTAGGCAAATGATAAGGTATATGTTTTTGTGGGTGCATCCTTTGAGGGCCTAAATGATGGTTTCAGGATACAAAAATTTGCAAGCATGTAGAGAACATATAGCAGTAGTGCAATGCTATTAAAAAAATAAAATTAGTAATTTTTATTTTTTTATATAATTATTTAAGTGATTATTCCTTGAAAATGGTACATCTTTTGTGGGTGCAACCTTTCAAGGTCTTAATGAACTAATCATGAAATGGGTTTTTTTATAAAATGTCTAGGGCGGTGTCTTCTAGTGCACCATATAATTTCTTTTTAAAACAATTAAGAATTGAAAAAGTTATGGAAAAAACACTAACATCATTTTTTTTTGAATTAAGGAATTAGGACACAATAAAAATTGAAATAAAAGGAAAATATAATATTTTTTAATAAAAAATATATATTTAGAATCTACAAAAAAAATGTTATTTATGTTTAAGATTTCATAAAAAATGATTGTGTGTAGCATACTGTAACGAGTGCATAAACAATGACTACTTCAGAAATTGGAAGAAATGACCAATTAATTATGGTTTATTATATACCATAGAATAGGTTTGGTATTACCAAAGAAAAATCCAAACCATACACGTAGGACTATTGGTTACATGCGAGCAAGTGAATTGGCATGTTTAAATTCAAATTACATTTCCCGCCCTTATAGAATTGGAAAACACGTGCGCGTTATAGAACTATAAAACACACGCACGTTATAGAACTAAAAAAAACGTGTGCATTATGTAGTTCTATAACATGTGCACATTATGTAGAGAAAAAAATATAGCACTGCATGCAAGACATCAAATGTATGGTTAATAGTTGAGAGGGGGTGTGGAAGGGTCAAGGGCCTAGGAGGATGTTGGAACTTTAGGTGGGGATGGTTAATAGTTGAGAGGAGTGGGGAAGGGTCAAGGGCCTAGGAGGATGTTGGAAGTTCAAGTGGGGATGGTTACTAGTTGAGAGGGGATGGAGAAGGGTCAAGGACCTAGGAGGATGTTGTAAGTTTGAGTGAGTATGGTTAATAGTTGAGCACGAGGGATTCACCTTGTTGAGCAATATCTTATCATGTTCTTTCATGAATGGGAGTTTTTAATTGTGAAAACTAAGGTTAATAATTATAGGTAATGGGGAGAGAGAAACATGGTATGGGGGATTTATACGTATTGGGGGGTATAAAAAGGGGTTTCTAGTAAAAATAAGGACTATATTGTAAAAACGGGGGGTTTTTTAATTGGAAATATGTATTGGGAGGGTGTCTCAACAAAAGGATTTTTGTAAGTAATTATTAATATATAGTGAAATTAGTGGTATTCTTTAATATACCATGAACGTAGGCGCTATGACATGTTTTTACTAAGGGAAGAACCTGTGTTATTTAATTGGGGACACGACAAAATGGCTGGTGAATATCTATATGTCATAGGAATTTTCGGAATAACACCATATATATTCATCATCATCATCATCACCATCATCACCATCATCATCATCATCATCATCATCCACATCAACATCATCAATATGTGAATACTGGGACATCGTCATCGTCATCAGTATGTGAGTACTAGGACATCATCATAATTTGGAACATCATCATAATATGGATAGTTGAATACATTCATATGAAGCATCACTATGTTAATACTGGATCATCATCTGCAACATCAGTATGTGAATACTCGAACATCATCATCTGAATACTGGAACAACAACAACTTCATTAGCATGTTAGTGCTAAACCAACATCACCAACAAATAAATTCTATATTTTCATCTGCATCTTCAACATAGAGTGTCTATACAACATCATCATCAACATCATAGAAATGATGGAACAACATCATCATCAGTATCATAGAAATGATTAAACAACAACATCATCATCAACATAGAAATGGTGGCATCAACACAGAGTGTTGGAACCACGCCGTCTTCATCATCATAGAAATGTTGGAATTAGTACAGAGTGTTAGAACCAAATCATCTTCATCAACATAGAGTGCTTGAAGCACATCATATTTCCCTTAGAACATATGAAGAAATATCACGGTGGGTTCTCTGATAAATCCACTAGGAGTTTGTCCTACTTATTAATCCTTTCAAGCCAAACAATCCTTTCTAGACAAATAGATCTACTTGGGGACCAAACAAGCCTAGCCAGACATACCCTCCCTAGGCTGATCTACCAAACCACTGCAACCAGAAACCTACATGATCATCATCACTCTCTATTTCAATGGAGGTCCTTTCGGACTAGATCAAGCTTGTCTAAAAAAAATTCAAATGTTACATGAGATAGAGGCTTGGTTAATACACCAACAAATTGTTCCTCTTTAGGAACATACTTGATATTTATAGCTCCCTTCTACACCATATCCCTGATGTGGTGATATATAATTTCGATATGTTTCGACTTGTCATGAAACACCGAGTTTTCTATCATATTAATACAAATGTGATTATCATAATGGATATAAGTCACATCTATTTCTTCATCAAATAATCATCCCAACATCTTGTGAAGCAATACTGCTTCATTATAGGGTGGAAAAGTTACAACGTATTCAACCTCTTCCGTACTAAGGGAAATAATGGACTTCTTTCTACTGAACCATGAGATCATGTCTGATCCCAAATTAAAACAACATCTTTAAGTGATTTTTATATCTTTGAAACTTCCCTCTCAATCAGAGTCCATAAATTCATGTAATATGATCTCACCATCTGATGCATATCTAAGACCTTAATCCAATGTACCCTTCAGGTGACTCATCACATGTTTTGATACCACTAGGTGAACATGTCCGGGATCCACCATATACCGAATCAAGGTGTTTACAACAAAACTTATATCTAGTCTCGTATTGGTCAAATACATTAGTGAACCAATAATTGGCCCATATAAGGTAACATCTACTATCTCCGAAGAATCACCATTTAAAATATTCAAATTTGTTGTCATCAGAGTAGACAAGGCCTTAGAATCCATCATCCCAAATCGCTTTATGATCTTAATTGCATATTTTCCTTGATTCAGGAAAATATCGTCTAGATACTTCCATACTTCAAGACCTACAAAATAGTGCATCATACCAAGGTATTTCATCCCAAACTCTGCAACGAGCTTCTTCTTGAATTTGTTGATGGGATTATCCTCACATGTCAAAAATAGATCATCCACATATAGTAGTAATATCATAATCCCATCATCCTTAACCCTATAGTAAACATTGGACTCTTCGTTACTCTTGGTAAAGCCTAAACACATCAGGATGCCATTAATTATTCCATACCATGCTATGGGTGCTTTCTTCAACCCATGCAATTCCTTCTTTAGTCCGTAGATACGAGTCTTCTGATTATCTGTCTCAAATCTGTGTGGTTTCTCAATGTACACTTCTTCTTCTATGACTCCATTTAGGAAGGTAGTCTTTACATCCATCTGATTTAACTTCCACTTCATTTTGGATGTCGAGGCAATGGCAGTTCTAATTCAGGTGTACATTGTGACTGGTACAAAGGTCTCATCATAGTTAATTCCTTCCTTCTGAGAGAATCCGTGAAATATGAATCTTACCTTGTACTTCTCTATATTGTTGTATCTTGAATGATTTGTTTTGTAGATCCATTTCGTGTATAATGACTTGTTCTTCGGAATTGGTACTACTTCACATACATCGTTATTTATAATATATTGGTATTACTTGACCATGGAATATACCCATTCATTCTGCTTTGTTTCTTCTTCAAAGCATGTAGGTTCTTCATTGACGATATTACACATCAAAGCCACATAACTAGGGTATGGATTTGGCTTCTTAATTTCTCTTATGGTTCCTTCTAGAACACCATATCTTTTTGCTTCTTCAATTATTTCACACGCCCAAGAATACATTCTTTTACATAATATCATATCATTAGGTCACTCCTCAGGTATTTGAGGTTCATGTCATGTCATGATCCTCAGGTATATGTTTGTCCTCACCGTTTTTGTCTAGTTTGGATATTTTTGAAACTTTAGGAGATTCATTCTCCTCTTCATCTTCCTGATTTTTCCATGACTTGCTCAAAGTTGTATCTTTGTCAAATGTGACATCTCTGATGAGTTCAATTTGATGGTATCCTAGGATATAGATTCAGTTAGCCTTTGATTTCTTATTATATCCTACAAACAATCCCTTCTTTCCTAAAGGGTCCAGCTTCGATCTCTTCTACTTGGGATTGTGTATGTATACTGGACAACCAAATATATATAGGTGATTGACTTCTAGATTTTCTCTGGTAAAAATCTCTTCTGGAGTCTTACTTCCATAAAAAATGTAAGAGATTCTATTCTGTACATAGATTGTTGCTCTAGCTGCTTCTTCCCATGGGTACATACGTAGATCTTGATCATGGATCATGGTTTTTAGTGCTTTCATGATAGATCTATTCTTCATTTCAAACACACCAATATTTTGAGGATTATAGGGGATGGTTGTAACACCCTGTTTTTACCTAGACTCGTGAGATTAGAATAAACTATTATTTGAGGGAATTCTATGACGAATGGCCTCATTATTTATTTATTTGAGATAAAAACATGGTGTAAGGACATGTTTTTTGGAAGACTTGGACACGTGTGAAGCAATGAATTATTGATGAGATATGACCTAAGAATGATTATATGACATATTGATGAGTAAATTATTATTATTATGATTTTAATTGTGAACGAAAAAATCATGTGAAGTTATTAGCAAGAATTTAAAGTCGTATAATGTTTTATAGTAACGCATGATTGATAAAAGTTATGTAGCATGTACTCTAATGGTCTGTCGAGTGTGACAAGAAAGGAAGGTACATGAAATGCAAGAAAGCATCACTATGCAAAAACTGTAGCTAAGTCGATGACTATTGTAGGTGATATCAATCTTGTTTTAAATATGAATAAATTGTGATATGTTTGATGCAGTTGAATGTATGGACTCTGGATGAGCTGGGAAACTTTGACAATTGAGGTTGATTGATGTTTATATTATGGTTGAAATATTATTTATGATATTTGATGCATGGGTTGTTATATGTGTAGGTGATGGGATACGATTTCCAATCAGCCCACATCAAGTGACAGGGATGAAAAATTATACTTGTAAGTCTACCAAATTGGACAAGACAATGATCTTTGAATAAAGTGAGAAAAACTCTAGTTCATCAGATGCGTGTGCCACAAGGGTAGGTCACAGGTTGACCACTCATGAATATTATACTGGGGGGCTCACAATAAGGATTTGGTCTTATTCCCCAGGAACCGCCTGGCTCTTCACAAGGTAGGAGAACTAAGGTAACATTGGCTCAGTCGTCATAAGCAACTCCCTGCCTATGAGAATTATTGGAAGGGAATGCTGGAAACATAACACATTGATAATTTTGGTCATGATGAGAATGTGATGGTGATCAATATCTATTTGAATTAGGGGAAATAATAAATTGATCATAAAGAACTTTAAGTAAATAATAATTAAATTAAATTAGAAATGATAAATGATAAATAATAAATAAATAAAATAATTAACAATAATAAATAAATAAACTGAAATAAAGCTAAATTAAGAAAATTAGTTGAAAGAGAAAATTAAAGAACTAAAACTAATGTAAAATCCTAACTAATAAAAAAAGAATGAGAGAACCTACGATAAAAAAAGTGGGTGGGTAAATAAAAAAAAATAAAAAAATAAAGTAAGTAAAATTAAGAGTTAACATAAAGTGGTGCATGGGATGCATGGTAATTAACAAAACCGTTAATAAAATCTAAAGAAATGGAAGAATAGGGGGATCTTCATCTTCTTCTTCTTCGGTCCTATCATAGTTTGAGCTTGAACCAATTTGGTGGCTCTGAGACAACAATGGAAGAGTGTGGTTCAATACAACATGAGTGGGTTGGGAGCCTCATAGCAGCATCATGGCATTGTATATTTGTTTCTAGCCACGTATTGTCACCTCCATCGAGCTCCCAGGGGAAGGAGAGTACCCATCAAGGAATGGAAGGGAGGAAACTAGCGGGTTCACTTTGATTGGAAATCCATCCAAATCCTGCTGCGATGACTCCATGAGAGAATAAGTATCGAAGCACTAGCATATCTTGGTGATTTTGCAGGAGCCTACGACGAGAGTTTCAGTAACAAAAAATTCTTCAGGAACACTAAAAAATCTAGACATATTAATAGGTCAGGATTATTGTAAATTTTGGTGTAATCAAACTATGTTTTTAATACTGTAACATTAAAGGATGTCATGTATATTTTAATTTGTGAATGTTATTTAGATTATGGACTTGGAAGAGTTGTCATAATCTAATATTTAAATTCATATATCTATTAATTTATGTATTTGTTAAAAAAAAATGGTTCTCTTAACTTAGCATTTTTCAGATCTAGATTTATTTATATGCATGCATATTAGTTGTCTTTGTGAGATGGGTTGGAGGATAGTTACACATGGTGTCATAGGATGGTTCAAATGCTCGGGCATTGGGCTCATTGTTGCTTCCTCATATTTGCACTAGATCTTGAAATGTAAACTAGTTTATGGAAAAATTATTGAAATTAAAAAATTCTTAAATTATAAATCTGTATATGTGCAAATTTCTGGAGTTCTCAATGTAGATTAGAATATAGGAAATGTAGATTGGGAAGTCTAAAAACGTTACTGCATACTTTTAGGTGAACTGTGTGCTGCTGAAAAGGTGTAAATCTCTAACAACAAAAAAACTCACATATGTCAATATCTATTTAGAATTGCTTAAAGCTTAGAGGAACCTTAATTTAGGAGTCTCACCCACATTTAAAAAAGACACGATTGGTGCTCAAGGATTGCATATTGCATCGAAACAGGCAATTATGGGGTTATGTAGGTGTGTGTGCCAGCTATGTATTGGTAAGAGCACAAATGATGCTAGGCCTCTGCATATTTTATGTATAAATCTTAATTTTGTTATTCTTTCCTCGTACCAAATCACTTTATATAGTTATGAGTAAGTTCAATAATCAGTAGTTCAATTTCAGAAAGGTTGTGGATTCACGATTGTTGATAGAAGTAAAGTGGATATTTTTGCTTAAAGACTTATGATTCAGGATTGATTGCCTAATTGTTTGTTGGTTGAATAATGCTCGAAGTGGATTATGGTGTTAATGGGTGTCCTGCATCTCATGACAAAAGAAACTCAGGATGCATGGTTTTAGTATCCCCAAACCTACACAATTACCTATGATATGGTGAATCACATTATAGTTATGACCCTAGGGCACCCTATCCACTATTTGCATGCATTAGATATGCAAATGTTGTGAATGTCAAAATTTAGGTTTTCATCTGTTCTTGATCCAAAAATAGTATAATAACTGTGATGTTGGGTTTGTAATTCTTATTGGAAACCAAGGGAAATTATGTAATCTCAAACTCTTATTTTCATTTAAATGTATTCTTCCCTTCATTCAGTTAAATGGTTGCAAATACATTCTTCTACCCAAATCAATGTCTGAGTAGATTGTCCCAAAAGTATGATGATCGACTTGTCCTTCCTTTCCAGGACAAATATAAGTACCATGTCCTTTTAGAATGTTTATCTATGTTTGGTAGGATTGAATCATTTCTTGATCATTGACTAGACAAGGATATTTAGTTGGAATAAGATGATGGACTAGGTCGCATTGCAAGGGCTCACGGTTCTGGGCTGGGTTAATCAACTACTCGACATTGGATGGGTTACTATGTAGCAACGTACAAACCACCATATCCAACACTACCTGCCCATTAACTATGATCGTTAATGGTCGATCCAATACAGGTTCAAAATGGTCAAAATGGTCCCCAAGGTAACCATGATACAGAGGGAGGATGGAATCAAGTAGTGCGTAAGATAAAGTTTATGGGCCAAAAAAGGCATTGAGTCCAAATAATGTTGTACTAGTAATATTTTTTAGTTTCACTAATCTTTTCCTCTATAAACATGATCCACACAAACTTTGGAATTACTTCGGAGTTGGGCCTTTCTCTCTTGGGGTGGGTTTTCTTGCAATAAAAATTTTAGTGCAAGAGGGTCGGGGTACGTGACGGATGGAATGGACATATGCCCCACGATCGAGATCGCCCTCCTTTTTATAAAAAAAAGTTTAAAGAATGTTATCGCTCCATACACAACTAAACCAATATTAGGTTCATGGGTTAATAACTCTTATGGTTATATGTGTGAACTTGCATGTCAGAGCATGGAGAAACCTCCATAAAGTTAAGGAAAATTTTTGATGAAACTAGCACAGGAATACCTTATGAGGGCGATGGAGTGAGCGAGGGTTTCTACAGCTCAGTGAGGGTTTTTGCAGCCTGCTGGTCGACGCTTCCATAGGCTTCTACAGGAATGGCTTTGATCTCTGCGCTTTCTCATGGTACTGCTCGTTTCTTTAACTGGTACCTTTTTAACGTGTTATCATTTGTTTCGGATCCAGGTAGACAAATTTTTCTATTTTTTCTATCTGTCTTCCCTGCGTTTTCTTTCTATTAGTCAGGCCTTTCTCCTTGTCACCCTCACTGTGGTATTTGTCTAGGGTTTTACTGGATACTTGATTTTTTTCTTTAGCCGCTCCCAACAACTGGAGTCCCTCCTCATAATCGAGGACTAGTACCAACCCGTTTAAAATAAGTGGGAAGTTATTCTTTTTTTCTGTCACCTTTTTTATTGTCGTCACGATTTTTCTAGTGGTGGAGGAGATGGCTGTCATTGTACAGTTAATTTGTCCTTTTGATAGTATCTATTGGGATGCGGTTTTTTAGCGTTTGACTTTAATGTTTGTCTGAGTTTTGTCTCTCGGTCTGAAACCTAAGGGTTAATGTTGATTTTTTAACCGGCGTGTATCCTTTCTTCTTTGTTTGGGGTTGACACTCCGGTTGCCTGCATTATCTGGATACCCGAGCTCGGTTGTGGGCTGGTACATGTTGGTTTGGTTTTATGGGTTTGTTTTTGCAGATAGCATTGGCCTTTTTAGGGTTTGAATGCTTGTTTATTGGTGTTGGATTTGTACTTGCGATTTCGCCCTCCCTTTGAGGTTTTATCCTGTGGCTGTTTGTGATTTGTTCTCGCTGTCTCTACCTTTTTGAGAGCCAAAGGGCTCAGGATTTTTCCTCCGGATTGGGGGTTTACCTTAGGTAGTATAGGTGGATTTTTTTGGTGTTTAAGCTCTCATAAGCCATAGATTTGGGGTTTTTCGAAGTGTTTCTATCTTCCTCTGAGTTTCTATGGGATTCGTGCCGATCGTATCCTTCTTTGTTTGGCCTCTCTGCTCCACCTGGTTTATGGATTATATTTGATTTTACTTGGGGGTTCGATTGTCATAAGGTTTCTAAGCATCTTCGCCGGTTTGGTTTTTGATATTGGCATCAAGTTATTGGGGTTTTGATAGTCTGTTTTCATATTGTGGATGCCCCATTCTGTGCTGATATGATAACTGATTTTCTTATTAATTTAGATACTTGGCATCTATGCCAGTCTGATATCTGATGTTATCTTCAAGGTTCTGAATGTAACTGCCATTGTTATTGATTGTGGTATACTTGAAATCACTGGGCATCTATGTCGGTCTGATATCTGATTGTTTCTTTAAAGTTCTGATTGTTTCTGTCATGTGATTGATTGTGATTTTCCTGGAATCTTGATTGTGTTTGAAATAATATTGGACTCCACTATCATTGTGGGTCTCTGTGTCAGTATCTGATATATGCGGTTCTCCTTATGGGTATCTGATTTATGCAGTTCTGTTACTTATTTGTTTTGAGGGAATGTATACTCTTGACAGAGACTTTGGTTATGTTTCTGTTGTGGCCCGACTTGGCTTCTGGATGTTTTCAGTTTAAATGGGGTTAGTCTGTCAATCTATTATATGTAGATGTTTCAATTCTGCACCAGGTATGAACTGCATTTGATGAGTATCTGTTCTGTTGTGGCCCGATTTGGATTCTGGTCTGTTTTCGGTTTTTTTGGGGTTGGTCGGCCCTATATTATATATTGCTCTTTGCTGTGCCGAAATTGATATCAGTGGTTTTACTAGTATGGCTCTGAATATATAGCACTTTTCCTGGGGACTGTGATTGCTCTTTGCTGTGCCGGAATTGATATCAGAGGTTTTACTAGCATGGCTCTGAATTTATAGCATTTTGACTGGGGACTGTGATTGCTCTTTGCTGTGCCTCATTCTGATTTTATAGCTACCAGTGGTCTGCATTTTGATTGAGTTTTTTGATCAGTTTTGGGGACCGCTTACTGGGAAGCTTACCCCTTGGTTCTGATGGTGGATACCCTTGATGGGTCTCCTGACCCTAGTTTGGACCATGGCCCTGCCCGATTTCAAAGGCGATGGAAGGAAAAGGCATACAAAATTTTGGAAGGGAAACTACTCTATGTGGTTGGTCGGGATATTTATATGGATAGGGTGGAAGCTTTGAGTCGTCGAGCATTAATTGGTAGGCTGGAATATGCTTCCATGGAGAAAAAAGACTGGGTTTCTTGGGCTTCTGAATATTGGAAACCTTTTCTATCCTATGTTCCTTCTATCAGCCTGTTGGTTCGGAGATGGATAGTTTTTTTCTTCTTAGAGGATTCACATTCCTCTGAGGTATTAAGCCGTCTATGGAGGGTTGGTAATGGTTCTTTAGTGCTTTATCGATGGCATGTAAACTTCGACCCAGTGAGAGAAAGAGTAAAAAAATGCCATCTGTGGGCAATTCTCCCTGGACTTCCTTTCCCGCTCTGGAATCGTTCCCTTTTGGAAGGAATTGGAAACACTATAGGCCGGTTTGTGGCTCTAGAGGATGAATTTATGAAAACCTTTGATAAAAGGAAAGAAAAAATTCTTGTTGAAATTGATATCACTAAAGGCCTCCCAGCTGAAGTAGAGATTCTCTGTCATGAACGTTTGTTTATACAACGCTTGGATTTTCAAGGTATTCCCTTTAGGTGCAGTGTGTGCAGGGAGACTGGCCATTTACGTCGTGACTGTCCTTCCTTCCGTAGAGGGGTAGTCAAGCGCTCATTAATAGATTCATTTATTAAATCCCCTATATTATCTCCCTCAAAGTATTGTTCTACTCCGGTGCAAAATGTCTCCTCTCTTGGTCAGTTAAAAAATGCCATTTCTCTATTTGGGGAAGTATCAGATCTCGATCTAGATATAATTGACTCAGTGATTAGTAGCAAAAAATCTCCTTTTCCCTCTGACTTCACTCCCTCCCTTTCTCTCCCTAAGGAGCCTAACCGGTTGGATCCTCCTTTGTCTGACTCATTGATTCAGAAGCATTCCCCTTCTGTCATTGCTCCTTGTCCCCCCTTAGCTCAAATACACTCTGGAACTTCTTTTGATGCCCCATGCATTACTGTTCCCTCTTCTACTCCTATGTCAGACATCTCCCCCATACCTCTGTTTACTGAGGCTGACTTCCCCCCTCTTTCCACATCTGGACAGACTAGGCCCCAGTCTTCTGGTTCACCCCCTATTAGCCCTGCAGTTTCTCCTTCCTTTTCCGATCCTTCTCTGAAAAAATCTTTAAGTATTTTCTCTGATAATACACCTCCCTCCCCCTCGGTTCTCCCTCTAGATTCAATCCTCTTTGAGAATGTTACTATTAGGAGAAAGAAAAATTCATCTAAGCCTCCCCATGAATCAACTGATTCACTCCAGGCTTCTTATACTCCTCTTTCTGATAGATTAAAAGCTGCAGAGCGTTCACATTCTTCACCATCCCATCGGGTCCTTAGAGCTTCGACCCCTGACTCTTCAGTTTCCTAATGCGCATCCTTTCTATAAATGTTCATGGCCTAGGGAGTTTGGCTAAGCAAAAAAGCCTCCGTTATCTGCTATCATCTCTCTCTCCTGATGTTGTCCTTTTGCAAGAAACTATGACTAGTCCTTATCCTACTTTATATGCCTTCTCTAAACTTTGCCTAGGCTGGTAGTTTTGTTCTCTTAGTTCTAATGGCCTCTCTGGAGGCATTCTCTCTGGATGGAATCCTAAAATCATTAAATGCAAAGCCTTCCATAATGTTGCTGGTATTCTGCTAAAAGCTTCGGTCCGGGGATCTTCCCTAAACCTCTGAATTTTAAACTGCTATGGTCCCTACCTTAATCGTGTTACTTTCTGGGAAGCTGCAGCTTCGGGAGGTCTTCTTTCTCTGCCTAATCTCATCCTAGCAGGGGATCTTAATATTACTTTGAATGCTTCAGAAATCTGGGGATATAAAGCCCTTATAGATCCATTGGGTTCTTTTTTTTCGAATCTGTTCTCTGAACACAACTTAGTGGATGTTTCTCCTCCCTGTGCTGGTCCTACATGGAGGAATGGGAGGATGGGGGAAGAAGGTATTTATAAAATACTGGATCGTTTTTTGTTGTCGGAACAACTGATCAGCTCTCTACCAAAGTATAGAGCTTGGGTTCACAGAAGTGAGATTTTTGACCACTTTCCTATTGTCTTGGAATGGATAGGCCATCAAAATCCTAGAGCTTATCCATTTAAATTTAATCATACTTGGTTAGATAATGAATATTTTGTTCAAATGGTTCACTCTGAATGGTCTCATATTCAACCGGACCCCTCACAGGATGCCATGAATGATCTCTCCTGCAGACTCCGCATCCTAAAAGATAAGGTTAAATCTTGGACTAAATCTGAAGCTTTAAAAATGAAGGATAAGTCTGCTGCTTTGGAAGACGAAATTAGCTCTCTTCTCCATTCATCTGTGTCAGCTATTCTCAACCATGAACAACAACTTAAGCTGTGCTCTCTAAAAGCACCTCTTCAAAAATTGTCTGATCATGAAATTTCTTCTGCAAGACTTAAAAGCAGAATTACATGGGCTCTTAAGGGGGATGCTAATACCAAGTATTTTCATGCTGTGGCTACAGCTCAAAAAAATCAAAATGCTATCTGGAGTCTTAAAGATGAGATGGGTACTTGGGTTTCTGATGATCAAAGTCTAAAAGCCTTGGGTATTAAACATTTCAAGATGATGTTTGAAGATGATAAGATGACAAATCTGGAATCTCAGCTGAAGGTAATTCGTCTCTTTCCCACTTTATCAGCATGGAGGATAAAGATTCCTTTTCTAGACCTGTTTCTATTCAGGAAGTAGAAAAGGATCTAAAACTTTTCAAAAAAGATAAAGCACCTGGGTCGGATGGTTGGTCAGTCGAGTTATTTTTGTTCTTCTTTGATATTTTGGGTCCTCTCCTTGTCAATGTGGTGGAATCAGCCAGAACCTCGGGCAAAGTGGCTCTGGCTCTCAATTCTACTTTTCTAGCTCTTATCCCCAAGACAGACCTGCCTGTCTCTTTCGCAGACTATCGACTTATCTCCCTCTGTAATCTCTGCTATAAAATGATTTCCAAAGTTGCAGCTATGAGGCTTAAACCTTTTTTGGATGCTTCCATCTCTCCCTAACATTTTGGATTTCTTAAAAATCGGCTGATCCAGGAACCCATTGCTATTACTCAGGAAGTCTTACACTCAGTCAATTCCAAAAATAAATGTGCCCTCATCCTCAAACTAGATTTATCTAAAGCCTTTGACAGAGTTAATTGGACCTTCATTCATCTATTACTTATTCAAATTGGGGTTCCCCTTATTGGAGTTAATTGGATCCTGGGTTGCATTACTTCAGCCAATTTTGTTGTTCTAATTAATGGCTCGTCTTCCTCTTTTTGCCCTGCTTCGCGGGGTTTAAGGCAGGGCTTCCCTTTATCTACGCTTTTATTCATTTTGGTTATAGAAGGGCTTAGTCTCTTGATTGAGGATGCTAAACGGAATGGAAAGGTTAAAGGCATTAAAATCTCATCAAAGCTCTCCCTCACTCATCTACTATTTGTAGATGATGCGATTCTTTTTGGATTGGGTTCTGTTGAAGAATGGTTGGCTTTCAAAGGTATTCTGGAAATATTCTGCGAGGCCTCAGGAATGAGTATTAATGTGAACAAATCTTGTTTTCTTCAAAAAGGTATCGATGAGGCAATTCTCTAGAGAATTATAGGTATCCTTCCTTATAGGTCTGAAGATTTTCGGAATGGGTTTACTTATCTGGGATATTTCTTGAAACCAAATTGCTACCTGGTTAAAGACTGGCTCTGGATGGTATCGAAATTTGAAAAGAAAATTTCTCATTGGACAAACAGGTTTCTTTCCATGGGAGGTAGGCTTATTCTTATCCGTGTTGTCCTATCTAGCATGCCAGTCTACTGGATGGCTTTGGTCCCGATTCCATCTTCTATTCTAGATAAGCTCAAAAAATTGTTTTTTTCCTTTTTATGGGGATCTTCTGATAAGACTAAAAAATTTCATCTAGTGGATTGGCATCTTTTGGCTCAGCCCACTTCCCACGGTGGCTAGGGTATTAAGCACCTCCCTAGTTTCAGTCTTTCTTTGAGAATGAAATATTTTTGGATGGAAGTCAACAACAAAGGCATCTGGAATCTTCTGATTACCACTAAATACATGAAAAATAAGCCTTTTCATTTATGGCTCAAGGATAAGAAATTCAAATATTACAATGCCTCAATTATCTGGAAGGGCTTCATTGCTACCTTAAAATGGATTGGCAAAGGAATTACCTGGCAAGTTGGTAATTGTGAATCCATCTGCCTGGGTGTTGATCGTATCATGGGAATGGGTTCCTCTTTTACTCTGCCTAGAGGATTGAGAGAATATTTAGAGGATTACGACATTTGTTCCTTAGCTCAGGCTCGCAATCATACTACAATTGCCAAAGGTTACTGGTTCTCTGCAGATGATCTTGATCTTATTGGTGAGTGGAATTCTATATGGGATAATTATATAATGGGTTTGGAATTTGGTCATATCCGGCTCACTGATCAAATTGACTCCCTAATTTGGACTCATCATAAGTATATTGGGCCGTTATCTGCTGCTGAAGGTTATTCTTGTATTATTTCAAATAGCTGTTCGGAATTAAATGACAAGGTTCTGAAAATTCTGTGGACCTTGACTATCCCTCTGAAAATAAAATGTTTTACCTGGTTAATGATATTTCAAAAGATATTAACTTGGGATCAATTGCAGACTAGAGGATACAATGGGCCCAGTCGTTGTGTACTCTGTGAGAATAACCTGGAAGATATTCAACATTTATTTTTCTGCTGTCCCTTTTCTGCCTGTTTATACATTTATTTTGAGGAAAAATTCAGATGCTCTTTCCCTATCTTCAGTTCTGTACACTCCTTTTTGGACTGTTGGTTCTCTAGTACTTCGAGTTCTGCCCTTTATTTCTACTTGCCTCTGTTTATTTTTTGGGGAATCTAGCTCACATGAAACTTCAGCCTTTTTGAAAATAAAAAGCCTTCCCTCTCAGTTTTGATTGCTAGAATTGAAGACCTGCTAAATACTTTCCCTGTGCCTATGAATTTTCACAAAATTCGCAATATCGGTCCAGACCCAATTAAATGTTTTCCATGTGGATATTTTGATGGTGCTGCAGCAGATTATAATCGAGGATCAGGTTATGTGATTTATATCAATGATTCTCATTTCTTTAGTTTTTCCATGGGCTGTGGTAGAAGCTCGAATACTAGAGCAGAGTTATTGGCTTGCTAGACAATTCTTAGAGTCAGCTTTCTGATGGGTATTCCTGTATAGCTGATTTATGGGGATTCGTTGGTTGTTATCTCATGGCTAAACATAAATTCTGCATTGGTGTCACGACATTAGACTTTTGCTTCAAAAGTACCCGCCGGTGACCTTTATGCATACATATTGTGAGCATAACATGCAGGCAGATGCACTCTCCAAACTAGGCATGAAGTTGGATATGGGCCTTTTTACTTTCTCAGAATCTTTGGATGGATTGATTGTGAATCAAGGAATTTTATATCTCTTTTAGAGTAGCTGAATATCTCTTTTATTTCAGCTTGGTTCCAGCTATTGATTGATTACTTCTTGCTGTTCCATGTAGAGTCCTTCTTGCCAGCATGTATTGCTCTGATTTTGTATGTCTAAAGTTCATCTTCGATATTTCTCGGTATTTTCAGACCTGTTTATCAGGGATGATGAGAAAATTCTGCTATGATCAGACTTTTTACTTTTGCATTTGCTGTGGTTAATGTCACTTATATTTGTTGATGTTGGTATTGGTATTTGGCAATTACATCGCAGATTTGTATATGATATATGTGCTTCTCTGTATGTTTATCTACTTTGGTAGATGTATGGACCTGGGAACTGGCAATCATCATACTGATATTGTAAATGATGTCTTTTGATTCATATGAATAACAAAGACTGGTATTTTTTCGTCTGAAAAAAACTCTTATGGTTACATCATTCACCCAGCTGGAAAATGTGACGTTCATTCTACACGGCACATTAATGTGGTTAATTCCACCTTCCTAAGCTAAACGAATCTCAAATATTACTATTGATAAATATTTGTGATGGATTTTCTCTACCCTATAGATCCATCCCTCAAATCACATTTTTCTTATTGCTTAAGTCAAAACATAGGACGTGACAATAGATAAACTTTTATATCAGTCGAATGTTGTGAAGAGTGCCCAATCGAAACCACCTGAATCTTGAAAATTGTAAACTATTAAAATTGAAGAGGCCTGCTTGAAAAAAATTAAATCATAACTGCATATCTTGTAATAGACGGGATGATAATGAATATTGTGTAGATTTCCTTATTGAAACTACTTAGACTCCAAATATTTAAAATTGCACTCTTTTACTTGTCATTTTCAAGAATTTAGTAGTTAAAACCATGAATGAGGGATTGCGGTTAACTTTTGTGAGAATGTCATCATAACTGACACATTATCTTTGTTTGTGGTATAAATTGCTCCTAGACTACCAGAAGAACAAGCTAGAACAATCTCAAAAATAACAACAAAATAGAATTGGTTTTTATGGTTTTGGTTTGAAAATATATCAACAAGAAGGTAAATCCTCAACAAGCTAACACAGGTACTGAATCATGAAACAATAATAAAGACTGAGCTGCAAATACATAAAATATAAATCATGAAGATAATAAATATAACAATGATTTCATCCACAACATATAAGCACTTGCATGAATAAACACATTAAACAAGAAATGAAATTATACATTGAATAATAAAACATACCAGAAATGAAACCAACATAAAAGATAACAATGGATTATAAGTATCTATCTATCATAATCAATCTTCAAAGTTACATGAGATTTTTTAGTCTTAGCTTGATATACAGCAGCTCTAAAGCCTCCTCTTGCACAAAATTTGAACCCTACTTTCATTTTCTTCCCTACTTTTATCCTTTCCCAACTAAAATAGTTACATAACTCTCATAACTAACTTTTAGGTATGATTTCGAACTAGTTACAAAAATAGTTGTATTTTCAAAAATACAAAACTATTAACAAATTAAACTACTTGACACCTGGCCACTAGAAGCATTCATAGATGCTTGGCTTCCTCTGCCAACATGGCAATTCCTTCTAAAGCATGTGACTGCTTCTTACTTCGGTCCTACTTTGTCTCTAAACTTTTAATCCTCTTTAATAACAACTCATTTCATTGGCTTAGACTTTGAATTTTCTGATTTAAACCTTCAGCCTCGCTCTGAATCTCTCTTTTTCTCTTCAACGCCTCTTCGGAGACAACTATCAATTCCTGATAGTGTGTATTGATGTCATCGAGGTCTTCTCTTAGTCTTCTATTTTTCATTACCAATCTATCATTAGTCTCACTAAGAAAACCAATCTGATATTTGTATTGTTCCACAGTTTTCTTAAGGTTCTCAATTTCTGAGTCCATGTGAACTTCTCCCTATAATGTAGAGCCTTGATTTGTCATCCATGAAATGTCGAACTTCTTGAAAATCAGGTCATCTTCCTGCTTGTCTTTCATTGTTTCCTGTACAAAAGGAACCTTTGAAGTCATACCTTGCTCAATACTAAAAGTGATTGGATCTTTTGAAAGTTTATCTCTTCCTTGAGATAGCTTGAGTGAAACTGAATGCTCTTCCTCAATATAAACTTGCTGAGGGCTTAACTCTTCTTCACTTTCCATATCTTCCTCAGTTGAAGAATCCTCGATCACTGTAATCTTTTCTTCCTTTAATATAGGGTTTAGGATCCTTTTTCATATTTAGTCTGAGTTTGTTTTTAGCCCTAGTTTTTGGCCTCCACTTTATTTATTCTACCTGTACAAGAGATTTCTTTTGAATATTTACATTTGAGACTTGCAAACTATCACCCTTGAATTCATCTACAACAGGAAATTTTGTTGTGCTTTACTATACACATATGGAACCTTGTTTTTGCTTTATTGAACCCAACTCTTCCTCATGATTTGAAAAAGATCTCTGCCACTTTTTATCATTCGCCAAAAATTGCTCTTGGTTATCATCAAGTACTTCTCTTTCATCTTCATCTACAAGTTCTTTGAATCCCTGACCTGGACTATTCTCTTGAACACTAGCCTGCACCAGATCATCAACTAGCTCTTTCTTCAACCTTTTAACAAAACCAAACTGCTTATTCATTAGGATTTTCTTTACTTGGTCTTCTTGTTCATTAGAAAAGCCTGACCAGAATAGAAAATGGGCCCAATTCCTGTTCTTCCTTTGCAAGACTGTACATAATAATTAATTTTATCAGACCATGATGAAAAATAGACTGGTGCGTATGGTCAATATGCCCCTTAATACTGTTAGACATTTTTTGGAGAATTTTTAAGAAGAAGAAAGCTAAATTCATTTTTGACTGCTGGTTGAGATGTTGCAGAAACCTAATGTGGTATTTAAAAACTAAAGCAAACCTCCCTTTGCATGTAACATAACTCTGCAAAATTCCAATAGCTTCCTTTCATTCAGGTTTGAACTTGTCCAAATGAATGCCTTTTCCTCAATCTAGGGCTTCAATTTCTTGTAATAGGAAATCCTTCAGGTTAAAGCTGAATGGGATCTTTTTGAACCATAACTCTCCATCTCTTAATACACCTATAGAGTCGGCTATTAATTCCTCCATCAATTCAAATTTAAGAGTATCAAAAGTAACAGTATCCTTAATGAAACCTTGGGAGAAACGATACAAGACCTCTGGATTGAAACCTGTGATTCTTTCAAAGAAACTGAACTATCCTGCCCTTTTGAATAATGCTCCACATTTAGTAAAATCATTTTCCCAACTTGTATCAGTAGGTTCAAATTTGTTAGTCTTTCCACTCTTCTTCATATTTGCACTGTAACCTCTCATGTGTACTCCTTTTGAAAGCTTCAAAGATTTTAAAATCTCCTTCTCTACAACTATAAAATCATAATCAAATCAAAATCGTGACAGCCAAGACCACGATGTTCCCAATAACCCTTACACAACCAAAATCATGTCAATCTAGAACACAATTCTCGCAATTATCTCTACACATCCTCATACACTTGTCATGATTATCGACTGGGGTTATGAACATGCATCATTATGTCTGCAATAGGTGTCTGAAAAATTCCAATATTTTCCTCTGCAACAGCCACGATTATCCACCATTCTTTCCAATGATTCAAGATTCTTGTAGTGCCTTATTGCATTAACCTTGAATTTTTCACTATAGGAATGTTCTTATGCAAAATTTTTGACAAAGAATTAATTTTAATATAAGATTTTTTGGACTTTAAATGATATATAACACCTAATAAGCCAAAAAGAAAAACTATAAAAATAAAATAGAATAAAAAAATAAAAAAAAACTATAACATATACAACCAAACAGAAAGTATTAACCACTATTCAGCTTCAAAACAAACCCAAAAATGAAAAATAATAGGAAACACATCTTTGAAAAATAACACATGTAAACTAAAAAGACTAAGAACAAAATCGAGTCATAACATCTGGCTCCTGCTGTGGGATGAAAGCCTCCTTTTGAGGTTTCAAGAACCTGTAGACCAACTCCTTCTGCCATCTCAACTAAAACTACCTGTTATTTTGCAAAACTTCCATTGGGAAATTGGAGTCTTATTCTAGCTATCTATACTAACCAGTTAAACTTTGCTTCATCAAGTTGTAATCCCATTTCCAATGTAACAAGGAAAAAGTTCCATCAACCAACCAAAACTTGCTTCCAACTCCGAATATATGTATAATCAGAAATATTGAAAAACACGAAGATCAAAGATCTAGAAGCTCGTTTGCACTTTCATCAAATACTGTCTCTAAGATAGAAGATTTATAACTTAGTGTTGACTCTAAATAATCTTCCACTGGATCATAAAAATTGCCAAAAGTTACCTCTTCTTGTTCTGTGAAAAAAATAGGCTGTCCATACGAATATTTTTCTCCATGAATATGATGCAGATATGGGTGATCAAAGACATCAGGATCAGCCCGAATTTGCTCCAGAATTTCTTGAATAGTATCAATAATAATGTCAACAAGTTGATCCTCCTTTTTCACACTGTCTTCAAACAGATAACTATCATACATCTGCTCCAGTTGGTCAAGGATAATGGTCTGAATGCATTCCTGAATCTGCTGATCAGATTGTGCCATATTACACACATCACACATTTTTGGGTCTTTCTTTTCAATTTCATCATCATATTTATAAAAAGATAGAGCATATTCATAATAGTTTTGAACAACAAATTTTTCATAACCATGAATATAAGAAACTTCTGATATGATGTTAAAAGTGTCAACAACATGGCTTTATTGATTTGAGTATCAAAACAAAAATTAATAGAATATAATTTATCTCATAATTCTTGTCCTAGAACCTCAATCTCTTCATCATAATGAGGAGCATTATGTGAAATTTCAAATGATGATGCTGAAGGTTTGTGTTTTTCTTTATTACAAGGTTTATCTTTAACACAACAATGATTTCCAACAGTTTTTTGAACAAGAGATTGATCTTCAAGATAATTAGGATTCAAATGATTATTAAGACTCTTGAAAGCATTATGAGAATATTCCAAACTTTGTCTGCTGATCTCATCACTAGAATCATCTTCAACTTCATCATCCTACTCCTGGTCAATCAATGAATTAGAAAATTCTCCAGTTAACTCTAAGAACCTTTTGATTTCCAAATCATCTTCAAACAATCTCCATTGTCTGATATTGTCTGGCACTGAAGGCCTATATCTAATTTCAATTGGATATTTTAACTGGTTCTGTTTTGGAATTTTAAAGTGTGTGACTGCCAAAGCAAGTGAATCAGTTGTTTGATTATGATCCCTGAGAATGAAATAAATATTGAATTCTATGAAGTAATTGTCAACCATATCCCACACTTCATTTCTGTACACCTTCAACAAATCATGTTTTACTTGATATTTATCCCTCACCTATTGGACAACTAATTCAGAGTCACCATAAACACAAATTTGTCGAATCCCAAGGTCTTTTACAGCCCTTAAACAAAGTATTAATACCTAATACTCTGCTGTGTTATTTGTAGTCACAAATTTCAACTTATACATCAAATTAATCACCTCTCCACCAGGAAAAATCAAAACAATGCCAGCTCCTGCTCCTTCCTTGGATGAGGAGCCATCAAAATACATTTGCCATAACTCATCATTTTGTTCAATAGTATGTTTGATTGGTTTTTCCCTTTCTACATGTAGCATGCCACTTGTATTGTCATCACTGAAATATAGCATACAATGTTAGGATTATTAATCCTCCCTTGTCCAATTTGGTCATATGTCTAAATCAGGAGTCATGTCTAAATCGGGAGTCCATCCAGTCTATTTTTAGTCACTAGCACCATTGGGTCCACTTGGCCTAATTGGGGCACATGTTTTAGTTACTAAAGTGCGGGGAACACTAATTGAGGCCTACTACCACTAATTGCACTTGCATGCATCAGCTTGTGAGCCTCCTTGAACAATCCCTAGAATTTAGGAGCCACTGGGAGTGCCGATACCAACCAAGGTCAGTTGGGTTGAGTTGGTGACCAGTTAAGCTCAGTTAGGAGTCAGTTACATTCAGTTATAGTCCTCTACATTCAGTTAGTGCTAGGTTTGCATGGCTACATGTAGGAGGGGTGCATTTCTCACCTACCACAGTCAGTTAGCCTTAGTCAAGAATGAATGTAACACTTGAGTTGTGTTTTAGAACTCTGATGAACTCCGATAATGATTTAGACAAGGTTAGTTAACTATTGAGTCCTCCGATAATGATTTAGACAAGGTCTTAGTTACCTATAGTCAAGTAGAGTCTAATCAATTAGAATTTCCTAATGTGGATTCGAATTGCTTATGGTTATTTAGCCATGTACTTCATTGTAATTATTATCAAATTGCTCTTTGATTAATGAAAAGCATTCACAGCTGCAAGCCATTTTTGCACTGTTTCATTCTTCAATAACTGAGTAAACTGTGTGATATATCTTGTGAGTTGTGTGTTTGTCCACAGATCTATGTGCTCAATTTAATATGGTATTAGAGCCTCAGCGAAAAAGGCACCTCTCCTCCTCAGATATTCAGATGGATCATTTTTTTGAGCAATTTGCTCCATTCCTACTCTGCACCAGAAGTAGAAGGCTTACCACTTAATACCCCAAGTTAAGGAATTGTTGATCAAGCTTGCTTGATCAATTATGATGGGTATGATGAAAAACTGAAATGTGCAAGTAGTCGACCTTACTTTGTATGTTTGATTGTGTGACTGGATATCAACTCTTCTCATAGCATTCGCTACAAGCAGCACTTTCTTCTCACTGCATTCGATACAGTAGCTCATTCCTCCTTATTGCATCCAAAATGGCTCATTAAGTAGAGCCTCTGACTCCCTTCAACTATAACCAGTGGAAGGAATACATGGGGGTACTCCTTCGCAGCAAGAAGCTCTTCAGACTTATAGAAGAAACAGAGGCAGTGCCAGTTTTAAATCATGACAAAGAAAAGTATTGGAACAGGCTTGATGAAGCTCATGGATACTTATTCTCCTCAGTCTCTCCAGACCTTCGATTCCACATCCAAGGATTGAAGACTCCCAAGGAGATTTGGGACAAACTTTCCTCCTTATTTGATAAGCAAGATGATATGAGGGTCCATTGGCTAGAAAATGATCTGATCACTCTTAATCTATCCAACTTTGAATCACTGAATAAATTCTTCACAAAGTTCAAGAACCTGATATATCAGTTGAAGCAATGCAAAGTGGAGAAGGAAGAAGATTAGCTCATCCTTGCCATTCTCACAAAGCTCAATGTAGACTACTCAGTCTTTGTATCAACCTTCCAAATAGTAAGGCTCACCACTCCAAATTGGAAGATGCCCACTCTTGATGCCTTCATCCAATACATCACTTCTGAGAATGATAAATTGATCCAAATGGGGATCATTCAATCTCCCAAATATCAAGCTCTGGTTGCAAGAGGAGATAAGGTAGAGAATGACAAAGGGAAGCAAAGAGATGAGTCTCCTGTAAAGAAAGAGAAATCAAAGGAGCCTTCAGGTTCGAAGAGAAGCTAGAATAATGGAAAAGGAAAGGTCCTTTTATCTTACTGTGGAAGGGGATTTCATTCAGAAAGCTTCTGTATGAGAAGACAACTTGATGAAATGGCTCTTCTTTTGAAGAAACATAACACTTCTGCACCTGCTAGTGCAAGGAAGGATGACTCTGAAGAAGAATATGAAGAATACCAAAGGAAATGCCATGCAATGAAGGCTAGCTACTCATCAGCTAATGTCTTCCTCATTGATTCTGGAGCTTCCAATCATATGGCTACATCTAGAGAATCATTTTCCTCTTTTCATTCCTTTGATGGTCCTAGTATTCAGATGGGAAATAACAGTAAATTTCAAACAAAAGAGAAGGGCTCTATAAAGCTTGAACATGGAAAGTTCAAATATGTGCTATTTTCTCCCTCCCTAGCTTCAAACCTATTATCTGTCTACCAGATGACCCATACTAGATCTCCAAAGCGAGTGATATTTGGTCTTGACTCAGTGGATATCACAGATATCTCTACTGGGAAAATCATAGAAAAGGGTGTTTCAAATCATGCCTCAAAAGCATATGAGTTCTCACATTTCATGCCTCCTTCAGAACCAATGCACTATCAGCAGCCACTTCCAAGGGAAGGTAAAATCATTGCATCTACTTCTTTTGTAGCTTTTACTAGTATTGCAGATCCATCTTTATCAGTTTATGAGATTGAGATTCAGGGTGATTCAGATATAGATTTAGTCCCTACTTCCAAACTGGAAGCTAGGAAGATGACCAAAAAACCACCTGACACTCAGAAAGGAAAGACCATTGTGCTATTCCATGCAATCTTACCTCCTTCAGAGAGCTACATTAGACTCCCTGTAAGATTCCACATGGCAAGGGCTCAGTCTCACTACATTCAGAAGAATGGATATGATCATACACCTCTTCATCTAGCAAGAGACAAAGGCTACATTCCTCCTTGCTTCCATCATGATATTTGGAGAAGAAGGAGAAGTATACATGCCAGGCCCATGAATACCTATGCACAACATACCATGCATGCTTCTTTGCTACCTCACAGAGATGAATATTGCAGCAACATATTTTCAAGTTTTTCAAACTTGAGAACTGATTCTACCTGCTTAGATAGAGGGGAGGATTTTTTCCCATGTGGTTTTTTCCCTAGCTCCTTGTATGGAGCACTTAATTTATTTACTTGATGTAATGGGTGACATATGGTATTAGTTACCAGGGCCCACAGATTTTCCAAGTTAGTATTCAGGGGAGGTTTTAGGATTATTAATCCTCCCTTGTCCAATTTGGTCATATGTCTAAATCAGGAGTCATGTCTAAATTAGGAGTCCAACCAGTCTATTTTTGGTCACTAGCACCATTGGGTCCACTTGGCCTAATTGAGGCACATGTTTCAGTTACTAAAGTGTGGGTAACACTAATTGAGGCCTAATACCACTGATTGCACTTGAATGCATCGGTTTATGAGCCTCCTAGACCAATCCCTACAATTTGGGAGCCACTGGGAGTGCCGATACCAACCAAGGTTTGTTGAGTTGAGTTGGTGACTAGTCAAGCTTAGTTAGGAGTCAGTTACATTCAGTTCTAGTCCTCTACATTTAGTTAGCACTAGTTTTACATGGATGCATGCAGGAGGGGCACATTTCTCACCTACCATAGTCAGTTAGCCTTATTCAACAATGAATGTAACACTTGAGTTGTGTTTTAGAACTCCGATGAACTCCGATAATGATTTTGACAACGTTAGTTAACTACTGAGTCCTCCAATAATGATTTAGACAAGGTATTAGTTACCTACAGTCACGTAGAGTCTAATCGATTCAAATTTCCTCATGTGGATTTGAATTTCTTGTGGCTATTTAGCCATTGTACTTCATTGTAATTATTATCTAATTACTATTTGATTAATGAAAAACATTCACAGCTGCAAGGAATTTTTGCATTGTTTCATTCTGCAATAACTAAGTAAATTGTATGATCTATCTTGTGATTTGTGTGTTTGTCCACAGATCAATGTGCTCAATTTAATATACAAGACACCAAATCTTTTTCTACAGCATAAATTGGATGATTTGTTGGGTTCTTATCATCTGTAACAATATAAGCATATTGTAATTCCCTATACAATCTCCTATTTTCTCCTCCAAAAATAGGAATGGTTGCATATGATAAATCCATTTGTAATGTACCACCTACCTTCTTTTCCCAAGACCTTGAAAGTAACATTCCAAACTTAGGAGTGATATCAGCAACCAGCACATCCATAATGACATTTTTCATGGGTAATTGAGTCAAATTTACCACTAGATCCTTAATCACTCCTAGGCATTTAAAAACTCTAGAATTAAATGCATATAAGTCATGATATGGTTTTGTGATACTCAAAACAAGAGCCTCCATGACTGCTTTAGGCATCAAATTGTGAGAAGCTCTAGAATCAAATAAACAGCAGCGAATCATTTGATCATGAACAGTCAGAGTTATATAAAAATGTGGAGAAGAATTTGAATCATTTTCAGTCTTATCATCTAGGGAAGAACCAATAAATATTTTAGGATGTTCTTCTTGGAGATTTACTGTATCTGAAGGTATCTGACTAGCAGGTGAACCTATCATTTTTAGCATAGGATTTCTATAGCAAGGATTCTTCGTCAACTTAGTAAAAGGTACTGGAATATTAATTTTACATAACTCATTCTCAAAATTGAATGTTTGCACATTCTTGTTCACTTCTTCAATTTCTACAGCCTTGTCTTGGTCACCATGGTTTGGTCTCTTTTCCTGTGCTTGATTAGATGACTATTTAGGAGGAGGAGCTGTCTTTTTTTTTGGAAGCTGAGAAACCTATTTTGGACCAGACCTCAAGTTGATAGATCTTTTAGGTTTAGATTAACATATCTTAGCTAAGACTTTAGGACCCAAATCACTTTCTATTTGATAAATATTTGCATCAAAAAACTTAGAATTCAGATAATCATTTTCAGTTAAGAAACCCTCAGATGATAATTCCCCAAAGTAATTCATATCCTGATTTAAGTCTTCATCGTGCCTCTCTTCACCCTCTTCAACTTCATCTGTTACATTATTTTGGAGTGGAGGAGGAACTCTTTGATCTTCATTCTCTCTTCTTTCCCTTTGAATGTCATTGTTTCTTCGTTCTATAGGGATAAATCTAGGTGCAAATTGGCACCTAAATTGATTAGGGTTCCTTTCTCCTTCTTGTGTAGCATTATTTGAATTCTTTTCTAATTCCAACCTATTCAATTTTGCAGTTAAGGTTCTGACCAACTTAGCGATCTCATCTATTTTACTATCTACTGTCTGTGTTGTAGAAGCTGGTGGAATCACCTCCTTTTTACCCTTTCGCTCATAGGTTTGATGAGCTGAATGTTCTTTGAGCCTATTGGAAGCTAAATTGTTTGATTCCACCTCCAATGCAGCATCCTGCATGTTTCATAAAGTAACTAGCCTTCTTTCTCTTATATGAAGGAGAATTCATGGTCAAATGCATTTGCATAAGTTATCTTAGCTGAGGTTTCAGAAGGTTTGATTTCAACTCAGATCCTACCATACATTTTATTAAAGTGTTTGGAAAAGTCTCCTATAGTTTCATCCTTTTTTCTTCTTAAAGCTCCAAATTCTGTAATGTAATAGGTATGATCTTTTGTGTCTCCCCACTGCCTCATGAACACATCATGTAGTTTCTCTTTATAATTTATTGAATTAGATGGAAGTTCTCTGAACCATTTTCTTACCTCCCCATCCAAACTCTGCACAAACATCCTTATCCACACATCTTTAGCTTCAATATTTTGATTGTCTGCATAACTTAAAAATGCATCCCAATGCTCCTCAGCAGTGTTCTCACCCTGACCATTTAACGTAGGGAATTATTTTTGATAATATCCTCTAGGGAGAGCATTTAGAGGCCGAGGAAGGACTAAGGGAGCATATCTAGTAGCCACCATTCTATCCATCATGTCTAGAGGTTGTTGAGCTGCCATTTTGGAGATACTTAGGTTTGATGAAGAAAAAGGTTTATTTACTTTGCTTGAACCTAGTTGAAAAATACTTTTACTGGTTTGAACTGAAACAAGGGAATCTTACCAAGAGACTCAGTATTTTCTTTTTTATAACACTGTGGATTAGTAAAAACTTGAAAAATACTGACTAGTATAGAAGGGATTGACCAAGATAGACTTTTTTTTCTTCTTCTAAATATGTAAAAGGTAATACTAAGTCAAACTGATCAGGGATAAAAAGAGAAGGAGAACACTGATATTTTTGGATTTTTCTTGCTTCTTTCCAAATTTTTTTCTGGGTCTAAGACACCCAAATGTAAAGGTGAAGTAGGTTTCCCTCTTGTTCCAATATTTCTAGTAGCCATTGTGAACCATTGCTTGGTGAAAAAGTAGTATGAAAGATGTTTTGATTTTGTTCACCTCTCAAAATCAGATGAATAATGATATCCTAGGGAAGATATACTCCAGTTTCATCCCCGACAATGGTGCCAAATATGTTTGTGTTAGAAATTTTTCCTAGACTACCATAGGAACAAGCTAGAACAATATCGAAAATAACAACAAAATAGAATTGGTTTTTATGGTTTTTAGTTTGAAAATTTATCAACAAGAAGGTAAATCCTCAACAAGCTAACACAAGTACTGAATCATGAAACAATGATAAAGACTCAGATGCAAATACATAAAATATAAACCATGAAGATAATAAATATAACAATGATTTCATCCACAACATATAAGCACTTGCATGAATAAACACATTAAATAAAAAATGAAATTATACATCAAGTGATCAAACATACCATAAATGAAACCAATATAAAAGATAACAATGACTTATAAGTATGTATATATCATAATCAGTCTTCAAAGTTACATGATAGTTTTGAGTCTTAGCTTGACATACATCAGCTCTAAAGCCTCCTCTTGCACAAAATTCAAACCCTAAGTTCATTCTCTTTCCTACTTTTATCCTTTCCCAAGTAAAATAGTTACATAACTGTCAAAACTAACTTTTAGGTCTGAGTTCGAACTAGTTAATAAAATAGTTGTGTTTTCAAAAATACAAAACTATTAACAAATTAAACTACTTGACACCTGGACACTAGAAGCATTCATAGTTTCTTGGCTTCCTCTACCAACATAGCAATTCCTTCTAAAGCATGTGACTGCTTCTTACTTTGGTCCTACTCTGTCTCTAAACTTTTAATCCTCTTTAATAACAACTCATTCTGTTGGCTTAGACTTTGAATTTTATGATTTAAACCTTCAGCCTGGCTCTGAGTCTCTCTTTTTCTCTTCAATTCCTCTTTGGAGACAGCTATCAATTCTTGATAGTGTGTATTGATGCCATCAAGGTCTTCTCTTAGTCTTACATTTGTCATTACCAATCTATCATTAGTCTCACTAAGAAAACCAATCTAATATTTGTATTGTTCCACAGTTTTCTTGGGGTTCTCAATTTTTGAGTCCATGTGAACTTCTCCCTATAATGTAGAGCCTTGATTTGTCATCCATGAAATGTCAAACTTCTTGAAAATTAGGTCATCTTCTTGCTTGCCTTTCACTGTTTCTTGTACAAAAGGAACCTTTGAAGTCATACCTTGCTCAATACTGAAAGTGATTGGCTCTTCTGAAACTTTATCTCTTCCTTGAGATAGATCGATTGAAACTAAATGATCTTCATCAATATAGACTTGTTGAGGGCTTAACTCATCTTCACTTTCTATATCTTCTTCAGTTGAAGAATCCTCGATCACTGTAATATTTTCTTCCTTTAATTTAGGGTTTAGGATCCTTTTCATATTAAGTCTGAGTTTGTTTTTAGCCCTAGTTTTCAGCCTCCACTTTATTTCTTCTACTTGTACAAGAGATTTCTTCTGAAGATTTAAATTTGAGACTTGCAAACTATCACCCTTCAATTCAGCTACAACAGGAACTTTTGTTGTGCTTTTCTGTACACATATGGAACCTTATTTTTGCTTTATTGAACCCAACTCTTCCTCATGATTTGAAATAGAAGTTTGCTGCTTTTTATCATTATCCAAAAGTCGCTCTTGGTTATCATCAAGTGCTTCTCTTTCATCTTCATCCACAAGTTATTTGAATCCCTGACCTGGACTATTCTCTTGAACACTAGCCTGCACCAGATCATCAACTAACTCTTTCTTGTACCTTTTAACAAAACCAAACTGCTTATTCATTAGGATTTTCTTTACATGGTCTTCTTGTTCATTAGAAAAGCTTGACCAGAATAGGATATGGTCCCAACTCATGTTCTTCCTTTGCAAGGTTGTACAGATAACTAATTTTATTAGAGCATGATGAAAAATAGAGTGGTGCGTACACTACAACAAAAACCTGTGATTAGCGTCTCTTTTAGCTTCCTTTTTAGCATCTACTATCACTTTTAGTGTATTTTTCATCATTTTTTGGACAAAGTGGATGCTTTTCCACGGGATGGTGCTTTTAATGGAATTATTTGCATCCCTTTTTAAACGTTGGCACTATTTTGGATGCTAATTAGCATCCCAATTAGCGTCCTTATTAGCGTCCCAAGTAGCATCCCAATTAGTGTCCCAATCAGCATCCCAATTAGCATCCCAATTAGCGTCCCTTTTTAAAAGTTGGTGCTATTTTGGACACTAATTACCATCCAAATTAACATCCCAATTAGCGTCCCAATTAGCATCCGCATTAGAATCCCAATTAGCATTCCAATTAGCATCCCAATTAGCATCCCAATCAGCATCCCTTTTTAAAAGTTGGCGCTATTTTGGATGCTAATTAGCATCTCAATTAAAGTCCCAATCAGCGTCCCAATTAGCATCCCAATTAGAATCCCAATTAGTGTCCCGTTTAGCATTCCAATTAAAATCCCAATTATTGTCACTTTTTAAAAGTTGGCTCTATTTTGGACGATAATTAGCATCCCAATTAACGTCCCAATTAACATCCCAATTAACATCCCAATTAGCATCCCAATTAATGTCCCAATTAGCACCAGCAAAATCATCCCATATAACGCCAAGAATAGCCTCCAAAAAAAGTCTTGAATAGCGTAGCACCATATATTAATCTAAGGTTAGCAACAAGAATTGCGCCATGAATTTCGACAGGAAAAACATTCAACATAGCGGCAAGTATAGAGCCAGGAATTGCGCCTAGAAAACATCCAACATAGCGCTAGGTATAGCACTTGGAATAATTCTAGAAATTTCAAAAGGAACCGTGTTAGGAATTGCACTAGGTTTAGAGCTAGGAATTGTGTTCGAAAAACTTCTGACATAACGTAAGATATATCAATGTCTATGTCAATGATCATGATTCATGTGATAGTACTTTACCATAATTCAATACCTAATAATTACTCCTAAATGACCCTTAATTACCTGTAATTGACCACAAATTACCCTTCAATGATCACTAATCAACCCTTAATTACCCTTCATTTATCCATAATCACCCATAAATGACCCTTAAGTCTGCACGGGTCTCAAGTCCATCACATAGGCCTTATAGAGGGAATATTTTGGATTGTGAGTGGGATATGATGGCCATTTTGGGATGTATAACACCATGAATATTTTTTTACTACTAGGCCATGGTTTGGGATTAACCTCTAGGTCCTAAGTTCATCATGAGACTTCAAGTTTTTGGTGACTCTTTATTGATCATTAACTAGATGAAATATCACATACCACCGAGGATTATATATTTTAGGACTATTTCTGAAGAGTCGATCATAATTAATGTCTTTAAATTTTGGGAAATATCCTTCCAACATGTTTTCAAAGAGATGAATCAAATTGCAGATAATTTATCAAAGGATGGTATCTTATTGGGTGATGGTGAATGGAAAAAATGGGAATTCCAAAATGACACCATCATGGAGAATAATCGAGGTCCCATCTCTGTTTAAACTATGCAGCCCCAATTGCTAACATTATCTATGATCCGTGGGGCTTATTCATTTCTGTTTTTATCCATGAATAACATATTTTGTAGTGCTTTTTATGGGTGTTGTAAGCACAAATAAAATGACTATTGAAAAAAGTAAGTCTTGTACGATAGAGTTTCTTGAGTTTTTATACTCACAAACTATCAATAGGTGAAGATATAGATGAGGTATATATGACTATAAAGAATGTTAATTTTTTTTTTATGATGAATTGCGATATTCTTTCCTTGGAAAAAAATTAAATCTGACTAAGTATTTCAAACCAAATTCCTTTTTTCTCTCTTGCATTCAATCCAACCAACCCCTTATTTGGGTATTGATGGGGTATTTAACACCATTACCTGCGGTGTTGAAATGGATGATACTATGGTTGGATACCTTTCCCAATCTAAATAATTTGATTTATGTCACCTCTTCCCTTTCCAATGAGAGTCTTACGACATTGAAACCAGTACAAGAGAAGTTGGCTTCATAATGATGACCATATTAGTGTCTCCAACGTGTCTATGCCAATATGAAATAATATTAGCGACCAAGGTTTTTTATGTAGGTAATGTCGAAGTCATCTTGGGTTCCACCCAATGGCATCCCATATTTGAATCTTGCCATTGGGAAGGCTTATTGTATTTCCCTTTAGTAGGATGTGAAGATTTTTCCATTGGAAACAAGGCCACCACATGGATGTGTTCAAAAAAAATTTTGCATGAAAAAACAATGTTTGCATAGTCCAAAATATCGTGCCCAACTTTTGTCTATGCTCTTCGACGTAATTTGGAAAGAATGTATGGTCATGAATCAATGCAAAAATATATCCAAGCACGTGTATTAGAAATATTATTGTTATTTTTTGCAGTGATGGTAATGAAGCTACCCAAAGAATTACCAATGGATCTAAGAGTCTCATTATCGCAATATTATAAAAGTAAAATAGGCAAGTAAACCCATATCAAGGCCTCCACCAATACTTTCATATGTGGATTAAATTTAGGGTGCCATCACTTCTAAAGAGATCTGCACCGTCCATAAACTAGGGTGCTTTGAATAAAATCTTATATTTTTCATCCTCTTAAATATTATAAGATGAAGAAACCTTTTTGCAATTTGGTGGACAAGCATTGTGTCTAGCATGAGGGATCCCCAATTAAACTCTATCTATAATTGGATTTTGTTTCAACAAGGGCCAAAGACTATAGAAATTGCAAATTAAGGCATGTGGCAATAAATACGTTCCTTCCTCATTGATTACTTGTTACATTCAAAAGACCATTGCAAACACAAGAGTGTCAATGATGAAAAGATTGAACCTTCATGAAATCAATATCAACACTTCACTTTCACTAACCCAACATTAACACATACAAAAAAAATCCAATTTATTTTTGATCTTTAAATTTGATTGAGTTGAAAAGTCCACATGAGTAGCCTTGAAGATGTTCTAATTTTCAACCCATTTTATGTGTACTTTTCCATGAAAATTTCATGGAAGTGAAAAAATTAAATTATAGAACGAGAGATTAAAGAGATGTAATGTCAAACAAGAACATAACAAACTGGCATGGTAGGGATTCTTATCTTTTTATTTTCATTTACATACGATTTGAGTTGTGGCCTCAATGTGTTGGTTACTTAAACCTCACTTAAACTTATTTTAATATTTGATTAATAAATAAAAATATAAAAAATTACATCTTCATAAAGAAAACATAAGTACTAACTCAAATAAATAAATTAGATTTTTATGATGTCCAACTTAGGATTATGAAATATTTGAACGTTAGACATTTTGATTAATAAATTACAATACCATATATTATGTATGAACAAATATATCATGTACGAACATAAGAATGACTATAATCACATCATATCAAGAAAATGAAAATTAAAACTTCCCTCCTCCCTCAAGCATAGAATTTGCGCTCCTTTTTTCTCCTATTCTCATCGAACTCTGGAACTCACCGTCGTTTTCATTCAACCCTAGATTTCACCTTTTCTTTTTTGGAATCTCATCAAACTCTGGAAGTCACTGTCATTTTTGTCCAGCCCTAGATTTCACCTTTGCTTTTTTGGAATCAAGCACTCATTGGAATGATTTCACCTCTATATTTTTCACGGTTTGTTGAAATGATTTTATCCACATTGATAAGGAGCATATCAAGGCATTGGAGGGAGGCCACACCGATGACAAGCATAGAAAGGCATTGGAGGGAGGCCACACCGATGAGGAGCATAGCAAGGTGTTGGATGCAAGGTATAAAATTATTTCTAGATAAGCTTAAAGTTGTTTTTTATTTTTATTTACTTAAAGTGGCTATTGATTCCATATATGTTTGCATTATTTTGTATATTTAGTCAATGCATTTGTAGTTTTTTTTATTAGTTGCAATCTCACCTATCTGCTCTATTTTGATCATTTATGTGTGTGGGTTAAGTATGACATTTACACATGTGGATGCGATGGATCATTTATGTGTGTGGGTTAAGTATGCCATTTATGTATGTGGGTTAGTTATGTCACATGGGTTAAAAAATGCATCACAACAAAACATTGGAGTTAAGTGTGCATGAGCCACTATGGCATTAGTAAGGGTGTGTATTCATCATTCAACACCTTATCCCATTAGAGCTCTACCGTTGAGGCACTAAGGCTAGGGAAAAAATTACCTCTAGATCACAAGCTCATAAGAGGCAAGGATCACCTTTTTATTGGAAACTCCATAGGCAACAAGGATACATTACCTTGTGGATGTCACTATGTAGCCTATGGTAAGTTCCTAGGGCATTGTACTACATCATTTAAAATGAGGATGGTTTCTCATTGTAGTCTAACCCCAATTCTATCCACCCACTTTCCATAGTGAATAAGTATTGGTTCCAAGAATATTGCAAGGATGGATGAAAAAAGGTTTGAGTTGGAAGGCACTCACCTTTAATTTACTTCACAAGGCTGTAGGTGGCAAGGAAATATTGTATTTTTAAGGTCATGGGTTAACCAATGGTAGGTTCTTGGGGAATTGAACAACGTCATTTAAAAGGTGGAAGGTTGCTCATTCCTTTCTATCCTTGTTATTTCATTGTGTGGCCTCTCTCTTATTGTTCACTTTGGATTGGATTTCTTTGGTGCTTAATAGAAATGGCCCATACAACAAGACTCCCACGAGTTTTTGAACACAATATCATTATTTTCATCATCACCATTGACATCATCATCATCATTGTCTTCCTCATCTTAATAATCAATATTAAAACACAAATAAAAACAAAAATATATATTACATGTGCCCCTATTTATCACCTACTTTCTTTATTCATCCTCCGCTACTTTATTCACTCATCTTTATGATGATTGTTTCCTCTTTACTTTATAGGTTCAAAGGTTTGAAGTTTCAACAAAATATTCTCCATCCTTATTTTCCATTTCTCAGGTAGTCCATAGATTTTAATCCTTGCTTCCATATCCAAATGGTCACCTCCACCTCTTTTTTATTATTTAAATATTTTTATTTATTTTTAATTAATTAATTTACTTATTGATTTAATTATTAAATACATATTGCATTTGTTTTTTTTTAATTTGGGGTTAATACGAAACATAAATATTTGGTAAGAATAAACTTTATATTTGTAGTAAGAAGTATTATATGGCTTACATACCATTCATCAAGCCTCATCCCATGCTATTCCACTTGGTTTATGATACCATATACAAGTCTCCTAGTTTACCATCCATACACATTTTTTCCTCGACCAATTTAATCATGAAGACATGCTAAAATATACTCATGTGCTAAAATTGAGTACAAAGTTAGTCCAAGGTTCCACATAATATAAAGGAGATGATTAATAATTCTTTATGTTAAAATTATATAGCCAAAGGAAGAATATCATGATAGAGAGGATTCTAGGTGATATTGGATAGGGAAAAAATTATTAAGCATCCATCACCAAGATGATTTACCATATTCAGATGTTTGGAATTTTTTCTTATCACATAGTGACCATTCAGACTACAAAATTCCTAGGTCTTTCAAGCAATTCCCTCTGGGAAGTCTTTGACCTTGGTGATTTAGCTCAAGTGGCCGATTGATTTCATATTCATAGCAAGATGTATGGAGGTTGAATCCCTAGGTTGGATAGATGTGTTGCATGTCTTGCTCAGTGTCTCTACTAGGATAGGTACCATTATAAGAATCAATGAGTTTTCACTAGGTACCATCTACAAATGCAAGGAAGTACTTGAGAATTTATTCACAAGCTTTAACTTAAAGAAAAAAAAGGACAAAGGTGTACATATACTACCCCATTTTGGATTTGAACTTGTGACCTCCTAAGAGGAAACACATGCTCTTAACCATTAGGCCCACTATATACAACACTTTAAGCTTTAATAGTTAATCCATTGTACTTTCAAACTTTAACCTTAATATGCTAACAATACATAAAAATACCTATACAAAAACAAAAACAAAACAATGTGTTACTAAATAGAACTTTAATTTTGTATTTTGTATTTTTATTTATTGTTATGCACTTTGTGTGTCATTGAGTATTATGAGTAAAATTGGAGGTAATAAGTAGCTTTGGTGAATCAAAGCTACTTCTTTTGGTGAAGTATAAAAAATGGCGATATTTTGTATTTTTATACTTCTTCTGTGGCTACAAAGTATCAGATCAAATCCATCGAAAAAATGATCATCATACCCATGAATTTCTTAAAACTGGCAGTAAGAACATTGATCAAACAGTACACAAAACAAATCCAAGAGGCTATTTCAGGTGTTAATAATGGAATTACTAAATTTCCTTTAAATAATTTCAACTCACGCAACCATCTACAAACCAAGTATGATGATGCGATGTATGATGTACTTGACGTTGAAATTTACTTGTCCTCGACAACATTTGTGTGACCTTAATAGCATTTGAGTGACCTTAATGGAATTTGAGTGACCTTAATGGAACTTGTCCTTGACATCATTTCAATGATAAGTTGGATGTATTACATACAAATTAAAGAATATTCAGTCCAGTTATTGCTCCAATTCGAGTGTTACTTCTATGTTCAATTTCACTGTGCATGTTTATGAATTTTTCACTGTAAAATAAATCTCCTTCATTCTTATTTCATTGCGAGGTTCAATCTGGCGTGAAGATATTGTGGAATTAATAATTTTACATATGAAGAGTCACATTATGTTAACAAACTTAAGTTGTTAATATTAAAAAATTAAGAGTTTGAATGTAGATTCCCACATTCTATTTCAAACAGGAAGAGTGGTAGAGAGTGCTAATAGAAATGTTTTCAAATGTAGTTGTTATAGCTGATTTTACCACACATGGTGAATCACACTTTTATGGCCTTTTTTGTCCCTCTGCAGACTCCTTAGACACCATGTACCATTTTTTTTCCTTTGATGTTTCCAATATCATCCCTAAAAATATGCAAAAATTACCATATGCAACTTGTAATCCCTTTCTCGCGTATATACGCGGGTTTGACCCCTAAAACCGCATACATCGGGATGTGTGCAAAGGGCCAAATTATTTTGGAGTTTTCCTTGATGTGGATCCAACTCACTTGTCTCTTGGCCTTCCATATGCCTTGATATCACTCGTATTCGACCTTTCATTACCCCATTTAAGAGCTATATAAGGAACCCTTTGGATACATTGAAGGCATATGAGAAATTGAGAGCAAAGAAACTATAGTCCATTGTTGTCGGAGCTTATACTTGAGTTTGCATCCCTTTGTCCCTTGGAGCACTTTTTTTTTCTTCCCAATCTTACCTTTTGCTTGTGAGCTTGCTATAGAGAGATGGAGGGTTGAAGTGGTAAAGGCCCAAGTGGGGGACTCGGTTTCTTTGATTCGCAGACGTGTCGACATAGGTTGTCACTCTTGTAATATTTGTTTTATATTAATAGAAATATCTTTTCCTGTCCAATAATATGTGTATTTGAATGAATATTTGATCCATGGATGATTTCAAATGATTATATGTTATTGATTATATATGCTAGAGTAGAGCTAACACAATTATATAAGGTATGCTTGTCTTGTTTATTGAATGTTGAGGAAGCAATTTATCAATTCAAGCTAGAGTTGGAAAGCTCAACGAGGATCTACATCAATCGTCTGGAATAAGGTACGAATTGAGATCCTTTAGTGTTAGTTATTTGGTTTCTCTTGCATATAGGAAAGGATTAATTTCTGGAGTCAAGCTGTCTGTTGTGGTACCCCAAGCCATATGAATTTCTCTCCGTAACAGAATTGGCGACTCTGCTAGGGATGTTCCTTGTTTTTCTTTAGGGTTGCAGGCACAATGTGCTTGATATTCTTGACTTGCTCTTTGTTTCTCTTTGTTTATGTGTTGCATTTTATAGTATGTTCATCCATTGACGCTCCCCTTTATTGGTTTGACCCTTGGCCTGCTTTTTTCCACTGTCTTCTCCGTATACGCGGGTTTTTGGCCAAAAGTCATGTACATATGCAAAGTTTTGGCCAAAAGTCGCGTATACATGTAGGTTTTTGGCCAAAATCCATGTATACACGCAGGTTTTTGGCCAAAAGTCACGTATATACACAACTGTTCTTTAAACAGTCACGTACATTCTCCCTTTTGGTGAGTTTGATGTTGTGGGAAGTTGCTAGGTGGGTTGTGAGTGTGGTTGGGTCTTCCTTGGGTCTGATGTTGTCTATTGGATGCTTCTTTTGTGACCAGAGACCACCTTTTCATTGATTTTTCTTTGAAAGTAGTTTTATTCATTTATCCTTTTTGTTTTGCCATTAGTGCATTACTCATTTTTTTCTCGGTGTCTTGTTGGGATTGTGTTTTATACTTGCTGCAGATATTGAGAGTTTTAGATGACTTTTATTGCATTTTTCATTATTTTATATTGAAAAATACAAAGTAGTTGCACTCTTAGTTGCATCTTAGATATGGATTTGAGGAGGTACTTGCATTGGATTGCTTGGATGAGAGTTGTGTTTAGGCTTTCATATAGGAAGGATTTCATTGGCATTCGGAAAGGAATATATATTTATGCATTTCATGTAGTGGCATACCCTATTTTTCATTTGACAAAAAATGCACTTAACATTGTTTGTTATGGTGTGCATATTTACTTCGCTGCTGAGTCATAACTTCATTAGTTGCACGACCATTTCCCTTTGATTAATTACAGCCAATTAAAATCAACGCATAATAAAATGAATTACACTCTTTTCTTTTATAGGGTGCACCAACAACATTATGTTTTAGGGTCTTGGAATAGTTCATTGTGAGTAAATTCTCCAAGACCACTAAACAACATGTATGTGTCTGTCTATGTGAGAGTGTGAAATTCATTAGTATAATTAGTGTTTCTCAGGATCCTCCTCTTACAAGGGAGTTAAGCACGAGGCATTGTGAGCGTTTATTGATTGGGATGACCCCTGGTCATAATTGAGTAGCACCGGAGATATTTCTAGGATTGTATTCATATCTGGGGGCTCTTTTGAGAGTTTTGGGCTTTGCTACCCTGCCCATACGGTCAATCCCGCCTGTGACTGTCCGCCTGAGCATTGATTATATTGAGGTGACCTTAGTTGCCTTACCTAGGGTATCATAGGGGGTACTTGCAGAGGTTATTCTATGAGTGTCCTGACCAGGTAGAGGTTGGATAGCACAGCCGCTTTATGCATTGAAGTTGAGGGCCACTATAATTGGTTACGTACCTCTGCTTGTAGTGTATGGGAGTTTAGAGCCTCTCCTAGGCAAGACATACCTGCTGCATTCAGGAGCTCACATATCCTCCCCTTGGTTTGCTTGTATTTTGGCTATAGATTTTCTTAGGAGTGTGCTCTTTGTGCGCTAGTTGGCCTTTGGGATCGTGGTTACTTGAGTATATTTATGCTCTCTTGAGTTTGGGTCCTTTTATTTTCGACATGCCTGGTATCCTATCACCCATCCTTGGTCCTAGTATGGACCTTGGTGTCAGACTTGGGGGCATCACAGCCCCTTACCATGCTCATAGATTTGGGAGTGGTCACATTCCACCCTCTACCCCATTTGTGGAGGATGTTGACTCCATTCTCTTGGTCTTTACACCAGTGGTCACCCTCGTGGGGGTGGTAGTGGATGCGTGAATGTTGGGTCTACACCTTACTTTCCTTTATATGTCCCATCATTCATAGCATTGTTTTCTTTGGGTGCATTTGTCATGATCATTCATCCGTATATCCTATAGTTTGGATTCTTTATTGACTATTTTGGGTTGTTTTGGACTAATATGGTTTTCATGTAGAGTCCAGTTTTTGTACACTCTCTCGTAGCTTTCAACCTGTTCGTTCCTATCACAGGTATTATGTCTGAACTAGCATATAGGTTAGGATTTCACATCCGCTTGCACTTATGCATTGCCTTATGACCATTCCATCTTAACCTTAGGTACGAACCCATTCCATGGTATCGCAGAACCTTCATGATGTTGTTAGAAGTGGCAGTATGTGAATGGTAGAGCTTTCCTATACATGGGTGTCCTAGTTAGCTCCCTTTTTCATTTGGTACCCATGCTATGAGTCCTCTCTTAGGTCTGGGAGTCCATTTTATAGTATCACCATGACATTTCGCAAGAGACTCATACTCCTCTTGATCTTTTGCTGGCCTATTTCCTTAGGACTCCCTTATGTCAAGTTGTAATTGCATTATCATGAGCTTTGCTTGCCTCATTAAGCCTTATGCTGGCTTTCCTGACTTTGAGTATCAGCCATATAGCCCGAGCTTGTCTTATGTATAGCCACGTAGAGCCATTTTATATATCCTTTGCAGCTTGATTACCTATTTTTATTGGGAGGGGACTTTCCCCCGAGTGTCACTATCCTAAACATGTGTCCTTACATTGAGCATAGGTATGTTTTGCTGCTTGGAACTAGTTTGTTTTCCCATTTGACACTTGTCTCCTCCTAGTCTGTAAATTTAAAGTGATTTTATTCTTTTTCAAGCTTTTCAAATATTTGAAAAAGTCCAAAAAAAATTAAAAAACCAAAAACCCAGACAAGAAAAGATGTTATCTTTGGCAGCTGTCGAGTTGTGTCACCATCAAACAGAGCACTGTATATCACATCCATTGGTTGGGTTAATAGTTTGACTTTAGGAGATATACTCATTTATCTGAGTTTATCTCCACCGACTGGTTAAGCTTCCATTCCCTATGGAGCCTATGTCGATGCCTCCTGTGTCACAGAGATGTCCCAGTTTTGCATATCGAGTCTATGCTACCTACATTCAGTCACCATTCACCTTTATGCTCTTGTTCGAAGGAATTTGAAACATGAGTCGGTCATTCCTCAGTTATCTTGACTTTGCATGTCGGCCATTCCTGGTACAGTTACTGGTTCATGCACCTTATGATCGAGTCCTTCCACATTATACAGCTTTGTTGAGTACCTCGTGTTGGATGATGGGGGATGCCTTAATGCCCTCCTTCCAGCGGATTTCATCCCATTGACTTCAGATCATTTATTTTGGGATAGGAATCTAGAGTCATTTTTGAGTGCCTTGAGACTTGTAGTCATCAGTGGCAGGTTCTCTCACCATCGATAGTTTTTGGGAATACATAAATGTCCCATGATCGATGGATTCTCTCAAGTGTTTGACCTCAACACATTTATTCACACTGTTAGTTTTCACTCTAGTACCTTGATTCCCATTTTCATTATCGGTGGGTGATCTCGCGTTTGTTAACGATATACATCAATGACCGGTAATCAGACGATGGACTACTATGTTTGACCTTGACACCTCTATTCACATAGTAGGACATGTACTTGTAGCAGTTTGTGTAGAAGACCTTCCAGATTGGTGGCATCTCTTATATGCTACCTCCTTGATCATGCCAGTGTTCATGAGATTTCAGTTCTTGTGACTTGATTCCAGTATATGTCAGACATTTCCAGCCATTATGGAGATCTTGATCCATTATATCTTCATCCTTCATGGAGATCATGATCCTTTGTATATATTCATCATGGAGATTCTGATCTATTTATATTGTACGTGGTGATGACCACATATGTCAGATTGTATCATGCCTATTCATGGCCATTGTACTCTTATGTATGCGAGACTGCTATATCTATTTGTAGTTATGTGCATAGTTTATCATTGTATAGTGTTGGTTGCATGGCTGGTTCTTCCATTGGGTTCTTCATCACTCCACTTCTGGGATGGACTTATAATGTATTTCGGCCATCGTATGACCCCTCTAACCTCACACATTAGGGGACATCTGTTATAGCTGATTTTACCACACATGGTGAATCACACTTTTATGGCCTTCCATGTCCCTTTGCAGACTCCTTAGACCCCATGGACCATTTTTGTTCCTTTGATGTTTCCAAGATCATCCTTAAAAATATGCAAAAATTTCCATATGCGACTTTTAATCCCTTTCTCGCGTATATACGTAGGTTTCACCCCTAAAACCACGTACATTGAGATGTGTGCAAAAGGCAAAATTATTTTGGAGTTTTCCTTGATGTGGATCTGTCTCACTTGTCTCCTAGCCTTTCATATGCCTTGATATCGCTTAGATTCAACCTTTCATTACCCCATTAAAGAGCTATATAAGGAACCCTTTGGATACATTGAAGGCATATGAGAAATTGAGAGCAAAGAAACTATAGTCCATTGTTGCCGAAGCTTATACTTGAGTTTGCATCCCTTTGTCCCTTGGAGCACTTTTGTGTTCTTCCCAAGCTTACCTTTTGCTTGTGAGCTTGCTATAAAGAGATGGAGGATTGAAGTGGTGGAGGCCCAAGTGGGGGACTCAGTTTCTCCGATTCATAGACATGCCGACAGAGGTTGTCACTCTAGTAATCTCTGTTTTATATTAATAGAAATATCTTTTCCTATCCAATAATATGTGTATTTGAATGAATATTTGATCCATGGATGATTTCAAATTCTTATATTTTATTTATTATATATGCTAGAGTAGAGCTAACACAATTATATATAGTATGCTTGTCTTGTTTATTGAATGTTGAGGAAGCAATTTATCAATTCAAGCTAGAGTTGGAAAGCTCAACGGGGATCTACATCAACCGTCTCGAATAAGGTATGAATCAAGATCCTTTAGTGTTAGTTATTTGGTTTCTCTTGCATATAGGAAAGGATTGATTTCTAGAGCCAAGCTATCTATTGTGGTACCCCAAGCCATAGGAATTTCTCTCTGTAATAGTAGTGGCATTCAAGACCAGCACATGAGTTGATTAGGTTGTGGATTCGACACAAATTAATGGAAATTTATCATAACTACTTCAAGGTCAATTTTTAGTTTACCCCTCGTTGCTTATAATATGTGTAGGAATGCTCTATTTAAGATTGTTCAAGGTGATAGACTGGTGAGAGCTCACTATAATTAACCCATGGTTAATTCTTAATGTACCCCTAGCTATTCTTAAGAGATTTCTACTAATAAATCCTTAAAATAGGTAGATCATTGGGAGTTTACCACAATAGTTCATTTTTTAATATCTATGCACCTTTAACTTGTCCTACTAGACATAGGAAGGCATAGCATGTGAATCCCCATAGCAATATATCAATGGGATTTTACTACAACTAGCTTAGGCCCCATTCTCAATGCAGCTCTAACCACTCTTGGTAGGCACAGATGATATCTACTAAAAATATTTTTGTAGTAAATTAAGGGGAGTTTATGTTAATCCCTATATATTGTGAGACTACATTTCAATTGTTTTATTAGTATTTCTTTTATTGATTAATATTTGGTTTCTCTCTCTTCTAGTTTTATGTTATTTTGGGAATTTATTGCATAATAATTTACAACAACTAACCCATGTTCGATTCTCAATGCACCCGTCGACTCCTAGTAGAGTTATGAGCCTTGTACTTGTGAATCCCTCAAGCAATGGATTGATGTGGGATACACCAACTATTGCAAGTCAAATTGTCAGCACACCCATAGCCATTTCTAATAGGCATACGAGGGTTCTACCTAAAAATTATTGAAGTAATGAAATGGTGGGAGTTTACCACAACTAGTCCATGTTTGATTCTCAACATACCCTTAATTGCTTCAGATAGGCATAAGAGGGCTCTAACTGAGAATCCTTGATGTAGTGGGCTAGTGGAAGTTTAACATGGCTAATCAAATTTTGATTCTAAATGCACCACTAGTTACCCTTGGTAAGTGTAGGGGCCTTTGCTTAAAAATACAGTGGTAGATCAATGCGAGTTTACCACAAATAGCTTAGGTTCAATTCTCAATACACCTCTAACCACTTCTAGTAGGAATAGGATGACTCTCCTTGAGAATCCCCAAAGTAGTAGTTCTATGAGAGGTCATCACATCTAGAAAATTTTTAATTCTCAACAGATCCATGGCCACTTCTAATAGATGTTTTGTGGATATCCTTGAGAATACATGAAATAATAGATCAATAGGACTTTACCACACTAGCTCATGTTCAATTCTTAAAGCACCTCTAGTTTCTCCTAATAGGGGGTAACAAGGCTCTACATGAGAATCTTTGAATCGGTACATCGATGACAATTTACTAAAATTAATTGAGGTTTGATTCTTAGTGCATCCCTAACCACTCCTAGTAGGCATAGTATGGTTCTACATGAAAATTACCAAGTGTGATAAATTAGTGGGAGTTTACTACAATTATCCCAAGTCCATTTCTTAGTGCACCCCTAGTGACTCTTGGTAGGTGAAAGTGAGTTCTATCTAAAAATCTCAAAACGATAGATCAGTGGAAATTTATGAAAATGAGCCCAAGTTTTGATTCACAATGCACCCCTTGCTACTCTTTATAAGCATAAGTGGGATCAAGATGCAAAGAGTAAGAGACAACTATAAGTAAGTCTTATATTAAATTTACCATCTAAGTCTTTAATTGTCGCTATCAACTAAGATTTGACACGTTGGATTGTTGTGATCTTCTTATCACTCCTTACCAATGTGATTGCAAGGCATTCTTTTGAAAGTTAATTCCATAATTTTAGGTCTTCTCCCTCATTATCATGCCTTTTGGTAAGACAATAAAGAGGGTAGTGGCATGCATCAACATGGAAAACGGTTTTGACATAGAGGTTATACACATTGTTTGTTTTCATTAAATAACTTAAATTCCTACTCATGACTATCAATTCACTGAATCATGGGATGGTACATATCATAAAAAATTCTAGAGCCCCGATCCCTTAATTACTCACACCTAGAACTTTCTCAAATCTAGCCATTAAAAAAATTACTTTCGTATTTTGGTTCAACTTAAAAGGCGGATTGTTGAGACTCAAAAATGTAGTGTGTTGCAAGGATTCAATTAACTTAGGCTTGATTCCATTGCCCCTCCATCCCATATATGTATGTTTTCATGACAATTGTTGAACAAAAAAATTTGATGACCCAACCTGGTTATGCTAGATTTGCTAACTTGGTTGGTATGTACGAATTTTTTTTTAATGTTTTATGAGTTGTGTATTATTTTTTCTTAGGTGATGAATCCTTATAATTCTTACATCTCTCAAGCTTGGATTGCACATGGATTCCCCAATATGGTTATGACATAGTCTAAGTAGTTTTCTTTGTATAATGAAGTGTGCTCAAAGTGGAAAAAATACAATAGAATAGTTGTTAATTTACTGTTAATGATAGACATATGACAACTTAATGTGTTCAAAATAAATTCTATTGAAAATATATCATTTTTTCATATAAACATTAAGAAGTGCTCAATTATTTAAAATTGTAAAAATTTAAAAGAACGGTATTTATATTTTTTTGGTGAAAAGATTTAGTTAATTTATACTGAATTGAAGTAAATTATTTATATTACCCTTCATCTCTAAAAAACAAAAATTAAGACAGGTGCTTCAAATTTCAAATTTGATCACTTACCCTCCCTTCAAATTTGATCACTGAGTACATGTCGATTTTTATAAAGACCCGCCCTTCAAATTTCTGATTTCTATAAAGACTCACCCTTTCAAATTTCAAATTTGACCACTGATCTGCCCTTCAAATTTGATCACTGTAGAATCGCTGGTCAACTTTCACTTATAGAATATATTTCACTGGTCACTTTTCAATCATGATCGCCTGCTCTTCAACTCAGAACCAGAGCCTTCTCACATCGTAAGGAACTTACTCTCGATCTACTAATCGACTAGGATGGGTGCTAATACACTACCCCAAAAAACCTCATGGAGATGAGATTCAATGGGTGGTATAGTCAGGCCACACTTGCCATATATTATTTATCTTCTTTTTGTGTTTTGCCATATATTATTTATCTTCTTTGTGTTTTTGGTGATTGTTTAGAAGATAATTGAACTCCCAATGAATCCAACAGATTATTCATGGGATTTATCCTCGTACAGCTATGTCGGAGCTTTCAACTTTTTTCCACAGTGTTCTCTTTCACATGGAAATGGTGGCTTAGCAATTTTCTACATGTCAATGAAATGTGGTCGCTATTTTTATATCCTCGCAACTGAAGCGCAAGCTGTTGATGTATATGTAACTTCGGAATGTATTCTTCTATATATTTCATATATTGTAACCCGATGTTTATTCCGGGATGTTTCTATTATGTATTTGAGTC
>LPNX010610172.1:6554-21823 GCA_001517045.1 Pseudotsuga menziesii
ACTTCCATTGAGCTATGAGGTTTTTTTAGCAATGTACATACCAATTTCTTAAATTTCGTGGCTTAAGGATTTGTTTTAAAGTGGCAACGGTCTCTCCTTAGGTGCACAACTGTCTCCAGATCATCTCCTCAACTGCAAATGAAAAAATCAAAATGCCCTAACTTTCTGCTAGCGTTGCAAATGCTGTTTTCCTCCACAGGAACATAATCTAGTTTTTTAGCGTTTTGATTCTTCTGCACGAACTTTCCTTCCTATAAAAACGCATGTGGAACGAGAAATTTGACAGTTTAAACCGAGATTTGATGATTTGTCCAACTAATTCCACGTTTTTAGAAATGATGAATCCATTTTGGCTGCGTGACTGAGATCGGCTGAAATGCGTGTCTAAACTGCAGTCACACGTGTTAAAATACCTTGCAAAAGACAATCAATCACTTCCAAATGATACCCATGATGAAAAACTGCAAAAATATTTGAAAAACAGAGAGGCGCGATTTTCTTGTAGCGCTTCCTTTATTAACTTTTCCACCAGCGCTACAAGAATATTTCCTGAGCCAATTTCTCGCAATTTTACAACTTTTTGTCAAATTGTCGGAAGTTTAGAGGATTATTAGGCTTATAAAACAAGTTAACTTGCTCTCTAAACATATCATTGAATCAACCTTGGAACATAAGACTTTCTTTACCCTTTTTAAAATCTAAACAAACCATTAAAAACTAAATAAAACCTAACAAGACTATGTTCAAAAACTACTCAATCACCAATAGAATTTCTAAGGAGACCCAAAACTGAAAATCAAACCAAAAATTTAACTGAGGGTGATTGGAAAAAAAACCAAAAGTGGAAAAAATAAACCAATAAAGGAGGAAAAATTACTGACTTAACACAGGGCATTAATGATGACCCTTCCAGAATTCAATTGGCCACTTTAAGGATGAGTGGGATGGCTCTTACTTGGTGGGAGAGCAAGATTCAGCAAGATCTTCGAAGGAATGGTAAAATTATTTTAGTCTAGAATGAATTCATTGAAGTATTAAGGAAGCAATTTTATCCTTTAGGACATATTCAACAATTAACCATGAGTTGGAAAATGTTTAGACAAGCTAAAGGACAAAATATTCAAGACTATACTCATGAATTCAGAAAGAGGGCTATTGCATTGAATGTTTCATTAGATACATAGGAAAATCTTCTTAAGTACATTGGTGGCATGCATTCTTATTTGAGACATACTTTGTTGATGTTTAACCCCAGTAATTTGGATGATGTATGTGTTCAAGCTACACATTTAGAAGCTAGGGGTAAGCATGCTAATGATACTTTTGTGAAGAAATCATTTAAATTTGACAGCAAATCGAAAGGTAAATATAAGGGGAAAAAGAAGATGGCTACTATTAAGAAAGAAGGTGAAAAGCCTACATGTTCGCATTGTTAGAAGGGACATGATGTCTCTAAGTGTTGGAAACTTCATCCGGAGTTAAGGCCAAAGAAGTACGGAGGAAACAAAGATAAAGGCAAAGCCAAAGCTACTGCAGCAGTTATTCAAGACTTGGGATCCGACTCAGGTGATGAAACAAAGGTTATAGCAGTCAGAATCTAGGGTAAGAATAAAAGTATCTCACTTCCCATTGATGCAAAATCAAGTTCTAGTGCAAGTAAAAATCTGCCATCTACTTCTAAGCAAAATGATAAAAATAGAAGTGCACTGTTTCATGTTCGTGTCATTGCAAATCACACAAAGATTGATACATTGTTTTATAGTGGTTCACAAGTAAATCTGATATTAGAAGAAGTGGTTAAGAAATTGCATTCAGTTACTATGCCTCATGAAAAACTCTATCCTCTAGGTTGGGTTACTAATGATACACAATTGCAAGTTACAAAGAAATGTGTATTAAAGTTTGCAATCACTGAAAAGTTCATAGATGAGGTAGAATTAGATGTAGTACCACTTGACATTTGTGGAATTGTACTTGGGAGTCCATATTTGTATAACTGGAAAGCAGTCTTTTATAGAGAGCAGAATAAGTATCATCTTTTTAAAGATGGTGTGGAATATATTGTACGAGCACATAAGACAAAAACAAATCCAGCAATAGTCTCTATAGGACAAATGAAGAGACTGGTAAATGCTAGTAAGAATTTTGTGTTAATGATGGTTAAGGTGAAAAATGATGAGATCTCTAAATATTTTGTAGGATGTGATCCTAAACATAAATCTGAACTTATTGAAATTATTTCTGAGTATGATGATTTATTTCAAGATCCGAAAGAGTTACCACCAAAGAGAGAAATTCAGCATGAGATACATTTGTAGTAGGATGTGCCACTCCTGAACATAGCCATGTACCGGATGTTTGTCATGCAGAATGAGGAAATCAAGAAGCAGGTTCAGGAGCTGATTGAGAAGGGGGTCATCTGGCCAAGTACTTCTCCTTGTGGCTCTCCTATAGTCTTGGCTCCGAAGAAGGATGGGTCTTGGAGGATGTGCATCGACTATAGGGCCCTTAACAAAATCACCATTAAAAACAGGTATCCTCTTCCTCACATTGATGATTTGCTTGATCAGTTGAAACATGCAACTTACTTTACAAAATTGGATCTGCATAGTGGGTATCATCAAATCCGTGTTGCTAAAAATGATGCCTAGAAAATAGCGTTTAAAACAAAACAGGGTTTGTATGAATGGCTTGTGATGCCTTTTGGGCTATGTAACGCACCCGCTACTTTTATGTGGGTCATGAATAATGTCTTTCGTCCATTCATTGATGATTTTGTAATTGTATATCTGGATGATATCCTAGTGTTTAGTACAACCTGGGAGGAACACATTGTACATGTGAAGAAAGTTTTAGATGTATTGAGGAAGGAGAAGCTTTATGTAAAAATGTCTAAATGTGAGTTTGCTAAAACTTCTTTAGTATATCTGGGCCAAATTATTGGTGGAGGCCACCTGCGAGTGGACCTAGCCAAGGTTGTTGTCATTGTAAACTGGCCACGGCCTAACACCATTACTGAAATCAGAAGTTTTCTGGGTGCGGTTCAGTATTGGAGGAAATTCATTTCTAGGTTTTCTTCCATTGCTGCTCCATTACATGCATTGACAAGCGTTAAAGAAATTTTCTAGTGGGGAGGCAAGCATCAGAGAGCCTTTGACACTTTCAAGGAAAGGATTAGCACAGCACCATTCCTGACATTGCCAGATTTGCAGCAGCCCTTTGAGATCGAAACAGATGCCAGCGGGTTTTCCATGGGAGTCGTTTTGATGCAAGGGAGGAAGCCAGTCTGTTACCATTCAGAAACGTTCTCTACTGCGGTAAGTAACTATCCAAATTATGATAAAAAGTTGTATGCTTTAGTACAGAGTGTGAAGAAGTGGAAACATTATATCATGGGAAAAGAAACAGTCATACATACTGATCATTAGCCACTTCAATATCTGCATTCTCAAACTAAAGTACAACAAAGTAGGCATTTAAGATGGATGGGATTCTTGCAACAGTTTCATCTTGTAATTAAATACAAAAAGGGAATTCATAATAAGATAGCAGACATGTTATCGAGGCCGCCTACAAACGATTCAATCATTCTTCAGAACAGTTCATTAACACATTAAAGTTACATTGAACAGTATGCAGAAGATAAAGATTTTAAGAACGTATATGCATCACTAATACATGGTAAACAGGAAGAGAACTATTATGTGCATAATCAACTCTTGTATCATCTCGGTAAACTCTGTATTCCAGAGAAAGAGAGAGTGCATGTGATCCAAGAAGCACATAGTTCATTGATTGCAGGACATTTTGGTGTAAGTAAAACGTTGACAATATTGCAGAATCACTATTATTGGCCTTAGATGCAAGAAACTGTAGCTAAATATATATGAGGATGTGTTATGTGTGCAACGAGTAAGCCTAGCAATAGGAAATTGGGTTTGTACACACCTCTTCTAGTTTCTTCTCATCCCTTGGAAAGCATTTCTATGGACTTTGTAGGAGGACTACCTATGTCTAGAAAAGAGCATGGTTACCTATATGTTGTTGTGGACTAATTCAGCAAAATGTGTATCTTAATGCCATGTAACAAACAGATCACTGCTGAAAAAACAACTCATCTATTCTTTCAGAATGTTTGGGTACATTTTGGGCTACCCATGTCTATTGTATCTGATCGGGATTCCCGGTTCTTGGGAGAATTCTGGTCAACTTTATGGGAGATTATGGATACTAAACTTAAGAAAAGTACAGCGTTTCATCCACAGACCAATGGGCAAACAGAGGTAGTAAATAGAACAGTGGTTCAGCTACTCAGAGGATATTGTAGTAAACATCCTAAACTTTGGAATGAGCAATTGCAGTATATACATCATGCTTACAATCATGCAGTTCATTCTTCCATGAAAATATCTCCTTTTGAAACATGTTTTGGTTATCTGCCAAAAACATCGATGGACTTCTCTTTTGGCAAAGATGCAGTGGATGGACATCATGATGCAGATAAAGCTCTAAGATTCATTTACAGAATCCAAGCGGTGCAGCAGGTAGTTCAGGAACAGCTGGAGAAGAGCCAGGCAAAGTACAAAGCTAGGCATGACAAGCATTGAGTTGATCATCAATTTGAGGTTGGTGACAAAGTTTGGTTACATATCACCAAAGAAAGAATGAAAGGTGAAGGTAAAAAGATTAATCCTATCAGGTATGGTCCTTTTGAGATCTTAGAAAATATCGGTACTAATGCTTTTCGCTTGAATTTACCTCCATACATGCAAATTTATTCAGTTGTCAATGTTGAGAATCTTAAATTGTATGAGCCTCCTATGATCATGGATGAGGAAACTAACATACAGATTCCTTCAGTTGATGATATGGCACCTGAATACATGAAAGAGTTGCAGGATGATGTTATTCTTGGCATAAATGTAAGGACTTCACGAAGGGGGAATGCTGAGTACCTTTGAGTGGGGCTTAAAGGCATGCATCCTAGCAAAGCAAGATGGATGGAGATTGGAAAAGTGAGGGAGCTATACCCTCACTTACTTGTAGAGTGACTCAGGCTTTTGGTGGTTTAAAAGCTCTCCAATGGGGAGGAATGATCTGGTGGATTATTCATTTTCAAAAATTACACTGATCCAATATGGTACAATGGCTATTAATCTATGGTTCAAAGAACATAACATATGTTTTTAACTCATATGCTAAACATAGTGCGAGACTAGCCTTAATGTATGTTCCATCTACCATTCAAACGATGAAATGTTCCACATATATGCTAATCAGTGCCCAGTATTATGGCTATCATTTAACATTTGTGCAAAAGGGTCCGTGCAATTCGACATAACATTGCATGGCGCACGATTCGACATAACATCGCATGGTGCGCGGTTCAACATAACATCGCATGGTTCGCCATAACATCACATGGTGCGCAGTTCGACATAACATCACATGGTGCGTGGTTTGACAAAACATCTCATGGTTCGAATGGTCAAGTCTTACGGTTAAGACTTGGCATCTGGTGATTTGTGCACCGTCAAGAGGTAATATAAAATGGTCGCGCAGTTAGTTGGAAATGTTCTGGTGGTCTTGTGCACCGTCAAGGGGGAACCTCAAATGATTCATGAAAATCCTACACGGTCAAGTGTATAACCTCTAGCGGTCTTGTGCATGGTTAAATGGCACTAATCTGGCGGTTAGATGAGGGTGCGCGGTCACGTTTGCTGCGAAATTTGCATGCTGCAACATTTGTGGAGTTTATTTATATGCTACGACAGCAGATATAACATTTGGAATAGCTCTCAATGTGACGGATATCCATTGTGTTGCGGGATGGAAATACCATATATGGTATTAGATGGAACTGTTGGGAACCACTGCCACATTTAGCGGAACAGAAAAATGAATGTAACGTATAGCCAGTTGAAATGCTTCGACGAAAAGTAAAAGATAACGTATGGAATATGAAAAGATGGGTAGCAGACAAGTCGAACCTGTTACTTAGCCTCCCACTGAACGCTTAAATAAACGATTCTGGCCATAGTGAAAGGGGGTTTTTTTCCAGATTGTTTGGAGCATTGAGCATCACTTTTCTATTATGAGAAGCTTGCAGACACCAAGAGTTTTTGCTGTGAAGTGTCCAGATGTTGTTGTTGTGGAATTCAACATTCTCTGTTATAATTTTAGCTTTCTTTGTCTTTTGAAGGCTAATTGTAATTTCCAGAAGAGAGGTCTTGAAGACTTTATACGGCATTCTGTTTACAGTTGCTGAAGTTGATTCTAGAACCATTTTTGTACCATTTTAAAGAGATTAATTGGATTGGTACCCATTGGAGAGGGACCCGGAGACGTAGCCCAGTGAAGGGGGTGAACTCCGTTATCAACTTCTGTTTGTGACTCTCTGATTCTGTGTTTTTTTTTCCACATCTGTGTATCAGTTTGCTTTTCATTTCTATTTTAAGCTTTTAATTTATGTTAATGCTGTTCCATGAATTGAACAAACTGATAAACGCATTCTTTAAAAAAATTTAATGCACTCAAGTTGAGATCCAACGGATCAGAAATATAAATCAATTTCGTTTCTCTGTTTGGTTTCTATTCCCGTAGTTAAAATGTTCCCGGTGTCCCGAAATGGTCGTGAGTAGAAAGATTAAATTCAGAATAACTTGAAAAATGAGGATCTGATGGAAAACCCATCATTTCCATTAGATTTGAGACATATGCGTGAGGGCCACCCCTGCTTGGTGGTTTCATGGACCGAAATTTGTCTATTTTGACGGTTCTTTAAACTAGGGTGTTGATGAGTGACGTGCACTGCAGTTTATGCATGATAGGATAACATTTTGAAAACCATTAGAGGAAATTTCCACTCAAAATGGGCCTCCTAAAAAAATAATAAAATAATAGTTAAAATAATAAAATAGTATTTATTAATTTTGGAGGAAGAAAAGAAAAAAACTACTTTTTTGTTTGCATTTTTGACATATCTCCCTATGTTTTTACTCAAATTTCAATCAGGAGAGCTCATTGGATGCAGAATTAAATTCCACATCTAATGAGTACCCACTTGGTATACTTTTGACGGGCCTCGCTACCCCAAAAACAAGAAATACCTGTATAAATACATCATCATCACTGTTTTTCAGGTATTTCTTGTTTTTGGGGTAGTGGGGTCCGTCAAAAGTATGTCGAGTGGGTACTCGTTGGATGTGTAATTTAATTCCACATCCAATGAGCTCTCCTTGTCGAAATTTGAGTAAAAACACGGGGAGACATGTCAAAAATACGAACAAAAAAAGTAGTTTCTTTTTATGTTACCTATCCCCAAATTTATATTAAAACATTGTTTAAGACCTATACTGTATTTCAAATTTAAAGAAATTTCATTGGCTAACACATGATGACATGGAATTTGAATGAGAGTTAAAATACCCATTATGAGTTGAAATTTCCTCTAATGATTGACGAGCGAGTGCATGGGAATCACATTCATATCTCCATTTTCAAACACACTTTCAAGAGGCAACAAAACTCAATTTAATTGTTCATATTGGTTTTTATGCCCCCGATTGAAAGTTTATCTATTGTCCCTCAATGGATCGAATGGAGAAACTACCAGTTACATTGGATTCTTTATATCTTAGTACCACTAGGGACACCCTTATCAGATGGTTTCATGGAACTAAAGTTGTCTATTTTGTTGGTTTTCTAAACTAGAGTTTTGTTAAGTGACGTGCAATGCAATTTCTATATGATATGCTAATATTTTGAAAAATGTTTTAACGAGTGTGTGCACATCGCAATAATCTCTCCCTTACCTAACCACACATTCAGGAGGCAATGAAACTCAATTTTGTTACGTGGGTTAGTTTTTATGCTCTCAGTTGAAATTTGTGTGGTGTCCCTAAATGACATTGGTAAGCAAGTTGAAACTTGTCATAACTTGAAAACCAAGGATCTAATGGAAAAACAATTAGTTATGTTGGTTTTATGATATTTGATTACAACTGTATACACCCCTTTTTTGTGGATTCATGGACCTAACATTGTCTATTTTCATGGTTTTCTAAAATAGGGTTTTGCTTAGTGATGTGTAGTCGAGTTTATGCACAATATGCCTGTTATATTTTTAACATTAAGCTAGCATAACATTAGGCTATTTAACTAAAAGAACAAGAAGCACAACAATAAAACAAAAGAGACAATGAACACAGTGTTTTTCCTCGAGGATACCATAAATGGAGAAAACCCTGCAACTTCCTCAGAGATAGAATCAGCACCAAAGTGAAACCAAAAAATAGTAAGACGATCTCCTAACAGCAGTAACCTCTTTGTTTCTTGCCCCAGTGTCTTTCTCTTCCTTAGCTATGCGCTACAACTAAGTGTGAGTGAGTGTGTGATAAATAGAGAGGCTAGCTCTCTATTTATACTAATTCCCGACTTCACTAAACCCAACTAGGGCCGAATTCACTAGGTGAGTCTAATAACCCTAATGCCCCAGAATTGCAGGGAATTTAACCCTTAGACAATAGGAGAGTTAACCACCTTGAATTCACATGACTTGTTTACATTATAGAAACTTCCCGATAAGAACATCGGGGCATGACATGACTCAAGTACATTACAAATACATCCTGGAATAAACAACAAGTTACAATACATAAGAAATACAAGTGAATACATTCTAAAGTTAGAATTACATGAACACTCCCTATTAACTAGGATGGTATTCTCTCGACACAATTTATCAACACAAGTATTCTTCTCTATATCATCTGGATCATCATCGAGTCTTCTTCATCTTCACCTTCAAGTCATCTCTATCTTCAAGTGACATTCATCTTCAAGTCATCTTCACCTGGATCTGGATCATCACTGGATCTAGATCATCCCTTGATCTGGATCATCTCTGGAGCATCATCTTTGGATCTGGATCATCCCTCGATCTGGATCATCAACACTGAATCTTCACGGGTGTTATCTCATGATTCTTCTCATCACAGGAAGTTCTATAGAGCCAACCATTTTTCATGCTGGTTGTAGGCCTACCCTCCATGTAGATCTTGTCCAGCACTTATATCTAACCCTAAGTCAGAATGGCCCACCCAGCACTTACATATGATCATGTAGGAACCAATCCTATAATCATATCATAAAGGCACACCCAACACTCACATCTGACCATGTGGTAACATGCCCCACAAACCTGTCAGAAAGGCCCAACACTCACATCCATAAACCAATGTCGGAATGGCTTAGCACTTACACTCGGCCATGCAAGGAACCAATCCTCCATGCTGAAAGGCTCTACACTTATATCTGACAACCAATGTCATAAAGGCTCAACACTTATATTCGACACATGCGAGGAACCAATCCAAGATGCATGTTTGAAAAGGCTCTGCACTTACATTCGACACATGTGAGGAACCAATCCAACATGCATGTTTGGAAGGGCTCTGCACTTACATTCGACACATGCGAGGAACCAATCCAACATGCATGTTCGAAAGGGCGTGCACTCGCATTTGATCATGTAGGAACAAATCCTACAGTCATATCAGAATGGCCCCCAGTCCCATACTGAGCTACCTGGTAACTAACCAGGCGCCTCCATTCCCAGAATGGCATTCAATGCTTACTTCTAATCATGTAGGAACCAATCCTCCAGTCACATCAGAATGGCTCAGCACTCACATATGACATGGAAGGAACCAATCCTCTCACCGTGACAGAATGGCTCAGCCCTTACATCTGACTATGGAAGGAACCAATCCTCTCATGTCAGAATGGATTTGGGTCTCATCATTTCCCTTTGGAGGAAACCTCAATCTAGAGAACACCAAGCTTCTTCCTGAAGTACTTGAACTTCACCCTAGCCAACGGCTTCATCAACACATCAACTATCTGTTCCTCCATTGCAACATACTGGAGCTTCACTGCTCCTCTCTGCACCATATCCCTGATATAGTGATACCTGATCTCGATATGCTTTGACTTTTCATGGAACACTAGATTCTCTAACAACTTCACGTAACTCTGGTTGTCACAATGTATACAAGTAGCATCCATCTGGAGATCAAATAAATCAAACAGTAGCTTCTGTAGCCATACTACCTCACAACTAGCTGAACAAGTTGTGACATACTCTGCTTCAGCTGTACTCAGTGCCACATAGGATTGCTTCCTACTAAACCAAGAGATCACACCTGATCCCATACTAAAACAACACCCTGAAGTGTTCTTCCTATTGATGGCATCGCCTGCCCAATCTGAATCAACATAACCCTCCAGGTTAATCTTCTAATTTACGTCATACTTGATTCCATAATCAATTGTACCCCTTAGATACCTTAGAATAGGATTTGTAGCAATCAAGTGAACATGTCTCAGATCTGTGAGGAACTGGCTCAAGGTGTTCGCAGCAAAGCAAATGTCTGGGCTCGTGTTCACCAGATACATCAAGGACCCAATCATCTAACGATACATCATAGAATCAATCGCTTTTGATGAAGCATCACTCAATAGCTTCAGGTTCGATGCCATAGGTGTGGCCATAGCCTTGCATTCCATCATCCCAAATCTCTTTAGGATCTCTATTGCATACTTCCCTTGTCCGAGGGAGATTCCATCTGCATTCTGCCACACCTCCATACCTAGGAAATAATGCATCATACCCAAGTCCTTCATTTCGAACTCAGCAGCAAGATTTCTCTTCGTATCAACAATCAACCCATCCATACCTGTTACAAACATATCATCTACATACAGTAGGAGCATCACTGCATTTCCATATTCAACCTTGTAGTAAAGGTTGGAATCTGCTTTACTCTTGGTAAAACCCAAACTAGATAGAAAGCTGTCAATTTTGTCGTACCATGTCCTGGGTGCCTATTTCAAACTGTACAGGGCTTTCTTCAATTTGCACACATGAGACTCCTTGTCATGTGTCTCAAAACTGAGTGGCTATTCTACATACACTTCCTCTTCCACTACACCATTCAAGAAAGCAATCTTGACATCCATTTGGTGTATCTTCCATTTCATTACTACAGCCAAAACAAGTACCGATCTGATGGAAGTGTATCTGGCTATAGGTGCAAAGGTTTCTTCATAATCTATTACTTCCTTCTGTGAGAAGCCACAAGCCACAAATAAGCCTTATATTTCTCTTTGCTACCATCTGCAGCATGCTTGATCTTGTAGATCCATTTGGAAGTTACAACCGACTTCCCTTCTGGTCTTGGGACAACATCTCAAACATCATTGTTCATGATCGATTGATATTATTCGATCATAGCATTTTTCCATTCTCTCCATTCTGTTGCTTCTTCATATTTGGAAGGTTCTTTATTGACAACATCACATAGTAAGGCTATGTATCCGGAGCAGGATCTAGTTCTCTTTCTTTCTCTGTGATTCTCTTCTAGAGCCCCATATCTTTCCGCACCTTGGATAATTTCTCGTACCCAAGCAAGTTTTCTCTTATGAGGATTCTTCTCCTCAAGTGGATCTATAGGTCTTTGTGGTTCTTCAAATTCTAGATCTTCTTCTTGAATTTCTTCATTCATGGTTGTATCATGAATTCTAGGTGCTTCTGATTCGTTAAGTTCTTCAGCAGGTCTCTTTCTATATTTGTTGTAAGCCGTGTCTTCATCAAATGTTACATCCCTACTGATGTCGATCTTCTTGAATCCTGGGAAGTATATTCTGTAAGCCTTCAAGCTTTCAGAGTATCCCACAAATATACCCTTCTTTCCTGAAGGATATAGTTTCGCTCTCTTCTCTTTTGGAATGTGTATGTACACTAGACAGCCGAATATTCTAAGATGGCGGACTTCTAGTTTCTTTCCGGAGAAGACTTCTTCAGGAGTGTTGTTCTTGAGTACTCTATGTGGAGTACGGTTTTGTACATACACCATTGTTATGGTAGCTTCTGGCCATAGATGCATGGGAAGATATTGATCATGAAGCATTGCTCTTGCAGCTTCCATGATAGTTCTATTATTCCTCTCTGTAACCCCATTTTGTTGTGGATTATATGGAGTAGATAACTCCCTCTTAATCCCTGATTCTTTGCATAAGTATTTGAATTCATTTGATGTGAATTCTTCGCCATTATTTGATCGAAAGGTCTTGATCTTATTTTCTATGTGGTTCTTGATCAAGGCTTTGAATTCCTTGAGCTTGTTGAAAACTTCATCTTTGTTTTTCATGAAGTAAATCCATGTCTTCCTAGAAAAGTCATCAATAAAAGAAACATAGTATGCATACCTGCTTAGTGAACTTGATGACATTGGTCCGCATACATTGGAGTGGATGATTTCAAAGATTCCTTTTGCCTTGCTCTCGCTACTTGGAAATGTCTTCTTTGTATTCTTTCCTTTCGCACATCCTTTGCGAACCCCTTCATGTTTTGCTTGAATTTCTGGAAGACCTTCAACAGCTTTGCTTGCAAGTGGTAGTGCTCTGTAATGCACATGTGCAAGCCTTCTATTCCAAAGTTCATTTGGCTCTACTGTGTCATGGACCAAAGCTTGTTCTGGATGGCCCTTCAATTTTTATAAACCTCCTTCTTATTCTCCAATCACTATTGCATCGTCAATAGTCTTTCCCCTTGACCACATGAAGACTTGCCCATCTACAAATGCAACCCTCATTCCTTTTGCATCTAATTCTGATATGGATAGAAGATTCTTATTTAGTCCTGGTACAAACAAGACATGCATTTTCATAGACTTTCTAGATTCTAGCTTGTAGGAGGATTCACCACTACCTTTTATAGGATATTGGTAGTCATCCCCAAGTTTCACCTTATGGGGTGAATTATGTTCGGATAGTTTCTCAAAGGATTCCTTGAAACTTGTCATGTGTTTGGAAGCACCACTGTCAATAAGCCAATCTTTGCTTCCATGAGTGACAGTTCCCATGAGAGCAGATATTAGAACATATTAATCTTCACTTGAAGAGTCTTCACTTTCTTGTTTCACTCTCTTCCTAGTAGGATCATCATCCTCAACAGTGTGAGCATGATGTCTTCTTTTGGAGTTCCTCTTCTTCTAAATCCATTCTTATTCATGACATATATCCTAGGAAAATAATAAAATAATAGTTAAAACAATAAAATAATAGTTAAAACAATAAAATAATAGTTATTAATTTTGGAGGAAGAATGAAAAAAACTACTATTTTTGTTTGTATTTTTGACATATATCCCTGTGTTTTTACTCAAATTTCAAGTGGGAGAGCTCGTTGGATGTGGAATTTAATTCCGCATCCAACGAGTACCCACACCGCATAGTTTTTATGGACCTCGCTTCCCCAAAAATAAGAAATACCTGGAAAAATGTGATAATGATATCATCATCACATTTTTTTAGGTATTTCTTTCTTTTGGGGTAGCGGGGTCCATCAAAACTATGTGGTGTGAGTACTCATTGGATGTGGAATTAAATTCCACATCCAACAAGCTCTCCCGCTTGAAATTTGAGTAAAAACACAGAGATATATGTCAAAAATACGAACAAAAAAAGTAGTTTTCTTTTATGACAAATATGTCAATTCAACCATTATGGTTGACTCATTTTATTGAAATTCTATTGGTTCTTGAATTCCAACTCACAAAATTTATTGTTGGTGTGTTTTTTTATAAGGTCCATTTTAGACCCCAAATTTCCTCTAATGACAGTTTCTAGCATAATGTCCTATTTCATCGCATGTATAAAATTTGAGTTTGGATGGATCCCTTCTTGCAATGTTATTTTTCTAATGAGAATGCTTACCTTGGTGATGATGATTTTCCCTTCTTGCTTTCTTGGAGTGTATTGTGAGAGCTTGATCTTCACTTCCCATCTTTTCTTCTTGAGCTGCTATCCAAGCTTCTTCTTGAGAACATTCTCCCTAAAGTCTACTAAACTTGACTAACTTCTTTCTAGCACAGATTCCTTGGATGAAAGAATCCCATGACCTAGGGAGGCCATTCAAGGTTGTCATCACAATTTTTGCATTCTCCACTTCTTCATCTACTGCTTCAAGTTGTTCTTTGATCTAGGAGATCCTTCTGAAGTATGACTAGATGGTCTCCTCATTCTGGATCTTGAAATTCTTCAACTGATTCCTTAGAGTCATTTTCCGATTGATGTTCTTCCCTTCAAACAGTTTGGTTAGGGCATCAAACATGGCTTTAGGTGTCTTGAGGGAGGACACCTGTGGTATGAGGTGATCCTTGATAGAATCAGCAATGATCCTCTTTCCCTTAACCAACTTCTTCTTATGTAAGGCCTTGGACTCATCTCCCTCTGGAACTGGAACCTCCTCACTGATATAGGAATCCAACTCATTTTCTTCCAGGACCAGGGAGATCCTATACTTCGAGGCTCGAAAGTTATCATCTCCCTCAATATTTTCATCAAGCTTGGTATGATGAGACATCTTAACTGAGAACCTCAAATGGAAATACAAAATATTTAGATCTTACCAGGTCAAGACGTCGAATCTGGATTTGGAGCTGAAATCCTGTAGTGCTGGTTCAGGAGCAGATTAGGGTTTTTCTTTTCCTGAGTTCTGTCCAACCAAATGCTTTGAATTTGATTCCTAAATTCAATTTTGGGGAGGAGATCAATCCAGGCTTGGGTCACTGAAAAATTCCACTTCTATGAAAATCCCTAATTTTCGGCAGTAATGTCGGGTCTAAAACTAAAAAACCTCAGAATTGGATTCTGCTTCGACAGAAAGATGCGCCCTAGGGAGGAGAGTTATTCCCCCCTAATTTTCCTAAAAATCCACGGAGAGAGATCCACAAAATAGGAAGCCCTAGTTTCCACAGCTGCACAGTGTCTTTTTCACAGGTTAGCTCTGATACCATGTTAGATTTTTAACATTAAGCTAACATAACATTAGGATCTTTAACTGAGAGAACAACAAGCACAACAATCAAACACAAGAGACAATGAACACAGTGTTTTTCCTCAGGGAAACCATAAATGGAGAAAACCCCGCAACTTCCTCAGAGATAGAATCAACACCAAAGTGAAACCCAAAAACAGTAGATGATATCCCGACAGCAGTAACCTCTTTCTTCCTTGCCCCAGTGTCTTTCTCTTCCTCAGCGATGCGCTACAATTGAGTGTGAGTGAGTGTGTGATAAATAGAAAGGATAGCTCTATATTTATACTCATTAGAGGAAATTTCAACTCAAAATGGGCCTTTTAACTTTTATTCAAATTCCATGTCATCATGTGTTAGCTAATGAAATTGCTTTAAATTTGAAATAC
>LPNX010610172.1:22052-45503 GCA_001517045.1 Pseudotsuga menziesii
TTCCCGACTTGACTAAACCCAACTAGGGCCGACTTCACTAGGTGAGTCTAATAACCCTAGTGCCTCGGAACTGCGAGGACTTTACCCCTTAGATAATAGGAGAGTTAACCACCTTGACTTGAGATGACTTCTTTACATTATAGAAAGTTCCCAATAGGAACATCGGGGCATGACATGACTCAAGTAAATTACAAATACATCCCGAAATAAACATCGGGTTACAATACATAAGAAATACAAGTGAATACATTCTGAAGTTACAATTACATCAACAATGGCAAGATTTTGAAAAATATTTCGAGAGAGTGCATGGGCACCACAGTCATATTTCCCTTGACCAAACACACATGCAAGAGGTAACATAATTAAATTATGTTGCTCGGTTTGGTTTTTATGCCCCTGGTGGAAATTTTTCTAGTGTCCGTGAATGACCTTGAGAAACGAGATAAAAATCGCTATAACTCAAACATTGAAGCTACGACAAAGAAACCATCACTTCAGTTGGATATGTGACATCTGAGTATCAGTTGGGACACCCCTATCTAGTGGATCAAATAATAGATGTAAACAACTAGAGAACCAACATTATACATCATGCATCCATTAACAGGAATTAATACAACAAATTTATTCATTAACATAAATAGCTATTACAGACTTTAACATCTTTAGCACTTAGCTCTCAGTATTAGCCACGTTTAGGGAAAAAACTGTCACACAAACTATGTGTGCGTTTCCAAGATCTGTTGCAACTATCCTTCTTTGTACCAAGGCATCTATGCTGCCTCTCTTTTCATAGACACACATCCACTTATTTTTCTTTGTGCCTCTACTTTAATGCCTCTCCTTTTTGGATTCTATACGTCGTTCCCTCTTTTTCCTACTATCTGCATGTATCCTCCCTTTTCTTTCTGTATCCCCTTCCCTAGATATTGTCATTCCTTCGAAATACAAAGAGGCCACGAGATAATCCATTTGCAACTAGGAAATGATTTAGTTTCCAACTGATTAGCCACTTACACTTGGGAATCAAAATGATTTCATTCTAAGCATGAATGGCTCAATAAAATAAACCTAAAACTAAATTATTATCAACAAAATATATAATAACGTTTCATTTATTTAGCATATTATTAATTATTTGTTGTTTTTGAAGGTTCGACCATTTTACTCTGGGTAGGAATGCCACTTGTATAAATATTGCACCAAGCCTCCCTCCTCTTCCTTTCTTCGCACAAGTATCAATATTTAATATCATTATGAGTAACAAAAACATTATTTAAACTTTTGTGATTGATTTTGTTGCAATAGAATGTGTATCAACCCTGGTAAAAGAGACCTCTAGTATCCCGCAATAGCCTTTCCTGATTGCTGCAACTATAGCAGCAACCACATAAAGTAGTAGTATCTATGTCTAGATTATACTTAAGTAAGAAATTGTGCACGATAGCTTGCTGCACGAGGGATCCTCATGCATCAAGCCCCTATGTTTAAATCCTTTGTAAAGAATGTCTTAATAAAAAATCTCACTCTTTAATATGCCCTGTGAAAGTGCCTTAGTGAAAAATCACAATCTTGAATATAGTCTTTAATATACCCAGTGAAAAGTGCCTATGTGAAAATGCCATAAAATTGTGTTAGTAAAAATTCCCTAGATTATGACCACATCTTGAAAATACCCTTTCGTGGATGTCATTGCCGCAAGCATGTGGAATCCATGATAGCATGAACAAAACTATTCTTTTATCCATATGTGGATCATATCAAGTCAATTTGAAGTGAAATACCGAGTATAAATTTGCAATGGGTAATTTTAGAGTATGGTTACACATTCAACTTTAGAAAATGGAAAAATTATTTTTTTGAAAGAGTAGGATGCTACTTAATTTCACCACATTCAATGTTCGTTAAATTTGGATAGTAAGAAATAACAACATGAACTAGAAACCCAAAGAGATTTTGGTTGGATTTCACAGAGCATGGAGAGAAATTGGAAAAATATGATTAGATATACTATTCCTAAACTTCTCAAAAAAATTCCTTTTTATATAAATAGTCATAGAATTGACTAAATTATGTTTTTTTGTATTTAAAGTCTTCTACTAAAATTTTCAATTCACCTTCTCTCATAATTGCCAACTAACCACAATTAGTCAAATATATCCTTTTTAAACATATGGTAATTCCATCTTGTACTTTTCATTTAAAAACTTTATTTATTTTCCCAATTGAAACTTGACTCAGAAACCCACGAATACTCCCCTATATTTCATGGATGGTAAAGGTGGTAATCCATCGACCATCCTAGCAAAAGTCCTTACAATGAAGGGCTCAAGGCTCGAACTCGTGACCTCCCCCTAAACCGAGAGAGTATGCACATGTGTTACCAATTAAGATGACCCGTGGGGTTTCCATTTAAAATTTGTATATAAATGTTTGTTTTACTTATATTTTTATCTTTATTTCATCAATCGTTTACATATGTGAAAACAAGGGGATCAAAAGAAATAAGCCATTGATAAATATGTTGTAGGTATGGTTGCAATTTTTAATGCCTATGTATTTTTTGATCTTGTATTGAAATGATGTAAACCTATTGCCAAGCATTTCCTCTAAGTTTAAGTGAATTATTCATTTTTTTTCTTCCCTATGATTATCTAAATATTCTATATATCCACAAAGGGTTTTGAGGTTACTTCTCTACCCTCCTCTACCCTCTAGGTCTCTCGTTTTGAGATGTTTTGGGGAATGTGGTGAGTTGCTCATATTAGAATAAAGAAAGAAAAGGAAAATAGATTATAACTAAGGTTATGAGAAAAATATTTCGTCTCGTGTTACTTAAGATGCCACTAGTAATACTTTACAAAAAAACCAATAATAATGTATAGAAAATATATTTTAATAAATGCAAAAATTAAATTAATTAATTAATTAATTAAAAAAAATATTAAAGTTTTGGAATTAGAACATAAAAATGGAAAAATCTTTGAAAATGATTCCCTCCATGAGCCCCTATGAAAAATACTTTTTGAAAATTCCTTAATTATGCCAAAGATCTTGAAAATATCTTTAGATTGCAACCCAAAAAGATTGAAAATGCCCGACCTCAAAAAAAAATATATATTGAGTGAAAATGCTCAATGAAAAATACAAGTGCTACAACAACATGAAAATTAATTCATGAAAAAGGTTGACATTGACATGATAGGAATAGGAATGGCATCTGGAATGAATGTGGATGGCATTGCCACAACCATGTGGCATCCACATTACCGTGATATAATTTATTCCAAAAAAATCTGGAAAACAAAAGTATTATTTTGTCAATATGCGGAGCATATGAATTCACTTAGAAGTAAACTTTTTAGTGGAAATTTCCAATGAGAAAGGTTTTAAAAATGTACTTTAGAGTAAGATTATACATTCAACTTTAGAAAATTGGAAAATAAATTTTTTTAAAGAATAACATGCATTATTGTTATCATTTTTATTAATAATAAAATTTAAATATTAAAAAATGAAAAACATAAATTAGAAAACCCAAATAGATTTTGGTTGGATTTCAAAATAAAATTAGAAAAATATATTTAAATTTATTATTATAAAATTAAAAACACTACTCAGAATTAACTAAATTATAAATTTTATATTTAAAATCTTCCACTATATTTTTCATATCACCATCTTTCATAATTTTCAACCCACCACAAGTCGTCAATATCTTAAACTCTTCTATAACATCTCGAGGAAGCAACAACTTATAAGTTAGTGTTAATATATATATATATATATATATTACATATTTTTGACTATGAACAATATTTAATAAATAAACATAAATGAAACAAACATCATTAAACCTTTTTTATTTTCCAAAATAAAATACATTTATATATAATTACCTAAAATAAAATAATTATCTAAATAAAAAATAATACAATTATAATTAAAATAATAATTTATAAATTATATATATTGAAATACATACATAAATATTATAATTTCGCAATATTATTTTTGAACCTCTCAATCTTAACAACTTAGTTTTGAAATACTTAGTTTTTATCTTGGAAACGCAAGCAAAGAAATCGTCCTAGTCAAATATATGTATAACTATACCAAGCTCTAAAATGAGAATGCCAAGAGATTAACCTACATTTTACATTCACATTATAATTTTGGAAGACTAACCTTTCAATCTCAGAATTCCCTTAAAGCGATTTACAGTGTAATGTTAGAATCCTAAAAGACCACGACACCGTGAGAACAAGAAAAAAACCTAATTAGTGGAACTTCATTAATTTCTCTAACGAATCCATCTCATGCCTTCCGATTAAAAACTAATATAAATGTTTGTTTCTCCTACATTTTCATCAATTTCAATCGAAGTAAGGAAAAAGGGATGAAAAGAAATGAGCAATGGATAAAAAGATCACAAAATTTTCACGTATGGAATTTCTTAGTTCAATTTTGTTTTGTTTATCATATATCCCTTTTATGAAGGCTCCAACTCATAGTATTAAGGGAACAACCTATTAAAGACTGAGATCTCCTTTTGTGTTCTTCATTTACAACTAAATGGAAGCACCAACTCTTGATTTTATTTACCAACATCAAGTAGAATGAAGATACAAATACTATATTTGTTTTACCAGCACTAACTAGAAGGAACCTGTGACTTCATGATTTGTTTTACCAGCACCAACTAGAAGTAGGTGTAACTCCCTTTCCTTTCCCCTACCTACCTCCCTAATAAAATATTGGTGTATCAAAAATGAGATATGTGATGAACTTATCTTCTATTTGTGACTCTTCTGATCTATGACTGTTGCATCTTCTATGATGTATGTCTTAGCATATTGTAATCTCCTTCATAGCAATACGTAATCTATGACAATGTTTATTATAGTTCTTTTTCAATTTGATATTTTCAAATATATGTGATTCTACTCTTCACAACTCTATGCCACTTCTATGATTGTGGGATCTACATTATTCACTATGTGTATTCCTCTCACATCCTAATACCACGGGGGCGTCACCTAGGGACCAATATGATATCACGTTCGTTCATATTGGGGGGTTAAAAATCAAAAAATTCTAAACCAATATATTGGTGGTATATTAAGGGTAAAAAGGGTTTTTTTATTTACTATATAAATACCCAATATGATGGGGCATATTTTATTGAAAAGGGTTTCCCACACCTCTACCATAAGCCTATGTGAAGCTGCATAGGGTTTTTCTCCATCGTTTTTTCCTCTACCATAAGCTTGTGTGATGCTGCATAGGGTTTTTCTCCATCATTTTTTCTCTGCAGGGTTTTCTCCATCGTTTTTTCTAGATTTGGAGGGAGATTTCTTTGGTGCATAATAGTTTTGGAGGAGGGTGTTTTATCTGGTGCATAGTAGTGTTGGAGGGGGGTGGTTTCTCTGGTGCATAGCGTTTTTTTCCACCATTTTCTAGACTTGGTCGTGGGTTTGTGGTGAGTTTGCAGTGTTCGAGGAGGGTGGTTTCTAATAGGTGACACCCCCGTGGAGAGGAAAAATCCAATACAGACCCAAAATTTCCCCGATCTTGGGTAGAATCAGACCCAGGTGCAGAGTGCCCCAAGCCAAATACGGTAACTATGTTATTTTTTCCTTTACATTTTTCCTTGGACCACTAGCACCATTCAATTCAATCAATTGTGCATGGCACAGAATGTAGTTGTGTGCCTTGGCATACATGCACAAATGTGCACACAAGCATCATCATCTTACTGGTAGGACATGAAACCTTGTAGGCACCATATTAATTGTACACTTTTACCCACCCTTAACTGGTTTAACATTTATGCCCTACAAAATCCATTTTCGGACCCACCTTCAACAATTCATGAAGATAGTTATGTTCCTCATTGTCAAAAACATTTTTCTTCCTATCCTAAATATGGTTGTGCTCCCTATCATCAAAAACTATTTTTCTCTCTATACTTCTTCATCTGTATAGTACAGACTTCTCATGTATTTTATTTATTAAAAATTCAAAATCCTTAGCTGCAACTCTGTCACAGAATCAGAGACACTTCATAGGTCGGCCTTGTATTTCATCTTAACACCAACCCTCCTGAATTGCAATATTCTATCTGCATTCTATCTTAATTTTACTTCCATACTATTGCATTAGCTTTTTTTCCATTCTGCTAGCCTTTCTCTATACTACCCCTCTTTTAGAGTTTCCACTGATTTGAGCTTTTAGCTACAGGACAGTCAGAAAGTTTATGGTATAAATTTTTGTTCATGTTGATAAATATAGAAGGCACAACTATTTATTCCCTATGTGAGATGGGTTTCATTTTGTTGTTTAATAAAGTGAATTCCTCCATTTAAGATCTAGGGTTTGGTATATATGAGCCAATACTGCTACCTTGCATCTATATTGATTTAGTTTGTGATATGAAATTTCTTTATGAGCACTTCCTCCTTTATTAGATTTATTGTGAAAATTACTTTGATATATAATAATAATTTACAGATACAAGGTTTGAAGCTCCCACTATTTGAAAGCAATAAAATGAGTTGTTTGATAGTGGTTAGGACTATTGAAAAAACAATTTGTCTTTAACACCCCTCCCAAAGGTCTTTGTCTTGCATCCAGTGTTGCATAGCCCACTGAACAAGGTTCAATCTATTTCTAGTATGGAGTGAATTAACTTTACTAGTGATTGGAATTTCTACCAAAGGATATACCTATGTTTATATTTGATCACACGGGATAATTATTTGTCAAGTACTATAAGAATATTGTTTTATTTTCACCAATACCAAATTTTCACGATGATCTTTTTTTCTACTCTTCCAAATTTTTTTTTTCGGAAATAGTTTATTGATATCCAAATTATGGACAATAATGTTTTTTTTTTTATCACCACTAAAATTGAGCAGTCTTCCATCAAATTTTATAACATTTCCTAAAATAGAGCAATCTTCCATCAAATTCTTTAACATTTCCTAAACAATCTAGAGCATGATACCTTTGAGTTATACACTTTCCCTTCCTTACACCTCAACCAACAACAGTTCTAAGGAACACAAGCATCCATGGAAATGTGTTATCACATTTTTATATTAAATATCAGAATGCATTTCATGTTGCTATGGAGCATACAACATTATTGAATAGGATTTTTTGTGTTAGTTGTCCTTTTTCACTAGGCATGTTCATGTTAGTTGTTACATGAAGAGAATTATTAGATATCAGAGGGAAATTCTTGAAGCGGCTGCATTACTGGTATATCAATTATTGAGTGAGAACGTATTTGATTAGTAATGCTTGCAGTGGTTACGTTATTGTCTTTTTAGATGTACAATGAGCTTTATTTCAATAGCATTCAAATGGGTTTGCTAGGGTGTTGTTATTTCCCCAACAGGGTTTGTTTCTTCATGTGGGCCAGTGTGCCTTTGTGAGTGTCCCTTTTGGATAGTGAAAGCCATGGAAATTTTAAACATGGATTCAATTTCAGTAGGTGTTTCAGGTATGATTAGATGAATCTGTATTAGATACCCAGCTGCATCTATGATCTTATTTTGTAGATTTGTTTATGGATTAATATTTTGGATCTTGAAGGCTGGTATCTGCATGTAGACTGGTGTAAACTTTGGTAAGAGTGTGAAAACATTGAGATCTTTGATCCAAAATGGATATACACATAGCCTAGAAGACAATGATAGCTCAGATAGTAAGGTGGCGAGAGCATTCCAAGAATGTGCAAGGAAAACAAGTGCATGCTATTGAGCGTCATACTACCGGGGTCCGTTATGGTGAGCACTTGAATTAATAGAAACATTGAGATGCAGGGAGTTTTCATACTAGTAGTTACAACTTACAGTGGTGCAATGCAGTAAATGTAAGATAGAATGCAGATAGAATATTGTATAAGGAGGTTTGGTCTTAAGGAAAAGACAAGGGAGGCCTAGAAAGTGTGTCTAATTATGTGAAAGAGCTGCATTTAAGGATTTTGAATTTTTGAATAAAGAAAATACCTGAGGAGTTTGAACTATATGGTTGAAGAGGCATAGAAAGCAAAATGATTTTGACAATGAGGAGAAGAACCATATTCAGGGCATGAAGCAAAATGTTTTTGACAACAAGGAATAGAACTATATTCAAGAATTGTTGAAGTTGGGTCTAGAAGAGATTACGTAGGCTATGAATGTTAATATAGTTAAGGGTTGGTGAAAATGTGTAGTTGATATAGTTCCTACTAGGGTTCAGTCATACCAGTAAGATGTCGATGCTTGTGTCCACGTTTGTGTGTATACTTGTGCATGTATGCCAATGCACACAATAAAATCTAGTGCCAGGATTAAATGGTGCTAGTAGTCCAAGGAAGAGTGGAAAGAAAAAAGAGCATAGTTACAAACTGGGTGTGCCTTTTAGGGCATTCGGCACGTGCGTCATATTCTTCTTAGAATCAGGGATTCCTGGGTGTATATTGTATTCTTGGGTATTTTGGATTGGATCTGTTTCCTAAAATAGGCTCCATTTCTGGTATAAGTGGATATGTTTTGTAAAATAGGTTCCATTTGTGACATATGTGGATCTATTGCTGGTGACAGAATTATGGTAGATTTCAGTGTTAACAATTTATATCATCAAGATAACAGGCCTCACCTTAATTTTAATTGCAGTGTCCTTTTAGCACCACAACATCTACTAAATTGCCTAGGTAACTAGTCATGGCAACTGGCAATGCCATAGGACATGTACTCAACAAGTTAATGATAATTTATTAATTATTAGCACCTTTGATAGGCTCTTAAGTCACTTCATTGTTGACACTCTTAGACTCATCAGTCTAGATATGCATAGGTCACAGTATAACTACTCTTGAAGTTTAGGAACATGGGAGTCCACCAAATAGACTAGACAGGATTAAAGGAAGTTTGCTTAAACTCAGTTAGTTTATCACACATACTAGGCAAGATTAAGGGAAGTTTGGTCACACTCAGTGAGTCCACCAGATAGACTAGGAAGGATCAAAGGAAGTTTGGTCAAACTTGGAGTTTAATAGGTATACTAGGTAGGATTAAAGGAAGTTCAGTCAAACTCAGTGAGTACATTGGACAAACTTGGGCAAGAGAGAGAAAAAAATTACTTTTTAACATTTTATGTTCTTGCTGCTGTATTTCATTACTGAGAGGGTTTTTAGCTGAGAAAAATTTGGAGCACAATAGGAAGTGTTGGTTTCATTATTTTTTTTGAATTCTACAACAATTTGGAGACTAAAGTTTCATGAGTACTACAGATGCTAGTTTAGTGTATTCTATTGACCGATTGTAAATCACATTCCATAATATTAATATAAAAACTAAACAACTCATGTGCTTTGATGTGGATTTCCTTTTTTCTTTTTTAAATTTTAAATATAGATTTACAAAAAAATTAATGTTAGGGTTGCGATTCTTTGATTCCTAATTTATGGACTTGCCATACCAACGATGGATTCTTATGTTGATTCTGATCACATCCTCAGTTCATGCAACTTTGAAAAAGGGTATTCTCTTTAAGTGTCTACAAGTGAAGAACATAGAAAGAGTCATGCTGGAGAAAAAAATGGTTTTCCAATGTCTAACATAGAAGAGAAAGAGATGGTTGTTGATTTAGCCATGGAGGAAAAGGGGAGTTTTGGCAATCTAGTTTTTAAAATGATTGAAGGTTAAGAGAGGCATGGACAAGAATCAAGTGTTGAGAGATTAGAGTCTGATAAAACAAGGCATTTTAAAGGCCAACAAGGATCATCTCAATTCGAAGAAACTAGCTTTTGTATAAAGTTCAAAAAGTTCATGGAAGAAAAAAATGGAGAACAGTGCCAACATTGCTCTACAGAACAAGAGCAAAAAGTTGTTTCCAATTACGTTGGAGATTGTTCTTCCTTTTTAATATTGTGTTAGATACTGAAAAAGAAGTAGAAATGCCTTCAAAGCATCAATATATTTCTGTAGTCTTAAGGATATGATTGTGAAAGATGGATCGGAGGTCACTGCCAATTATGTTGGAGATTGTCCTTCCTTTTCAAGATTGTGTTAGATATTGAAAAAGAAGTAGAAATGCCTTCAAAGAATCAAAATATTTTTGTAGTCTTAAAGATATGATTGTGAAAGATGGATGGGAGGTCACTGCAGATTTAGTAGATGAAATGTGGAAGAACATGGTTTGGGTCTTGAAAGGAAACTCATATGATTTTCTTAATATGGCAAAGAATCTGAATGAGCATTGCTATTAGTTTTGAACCCGATTTTTTTTGTAAGAAATGAATTTTTAGCCATAAGGTGGAAATACTGAAATTGTTTACATATATACTATATACATAGCACAACTTTTCAAGATTCTAATTTTAGATTGGATCTATGTTTATAGGAGGCAGCTAATCCAATCATTAAGAAGCTATTTCTATTGCACTGTTCTGAATTCTATAAAATTGCAGCAATGGCATGGCACACACATGGTAGGCCACTGCATGTAAGTGTTTTAATTTTTGCAAACGTAGAGAGGAAATTTTTGGTTATATAAGCAATTTCCAAAATGTCTCAAGATGGGTGTATTTCATTGACACTTCACAGACATGTACCCACACAATACTCTTACAAAGTAGGGGTGGGCCTAGCAAGAAATTATACGCACCTGGAAATACATTAACTGTTGTGTTAGAACTTTGGATACACCACTCCTTTGTGGTTGCCACCACAAATCCTTTTGAGCCAACTTAAGACAAGGAAACAGGAAGCTATGGTAATCTTCTTTGGTGAATAGAGGTTATCCTGTCTTCATGTTGAGAGACGTAAGGTGCTCCTTTGGTGGGGAGATTTTTGTTACATTTTGTATAATATATATATTTTGTACATAAAAAACTAGCATGGATCCATCTTAACCTCTTACCTATTAAGCACACCTCAAGAGGATTTTGAACCCTCTTAGTGTGTAATAGATCTCAGGTGAAGTTGGATCTTGTGCTATGCTAGTGTTAAATGTTGTCCAGATTGATAATGGAATGGTAGAGATGGATAAACTAAAACATCTAGATCATGAAATGGGTGAATCCTGAAGGTACAAATAAATTCGGAAGCTACAGAATGTAATGAACAAAGCAAGGATACAAATATGGAGAGATAAAATCCAGATAAAACAATGTAAACAATATTGTGAGACCAAAGAAAATGAGCAGAGAATATGCTTTGTCTATTGTTGGGAAGGCATCTTAGCCTCTTTGTCTCTAGAATATTCAGAAAGAAGCAGAAATGCCTTTAGAACTTAAGAATGTTTTTGGAAACCATAAAAATTCAGAGAAAAACTCACAAATTTAGAGGATATGTGGAAGGGACAGTCTAATAAGAAATTTGAATATTCTGAGTTCTGAGTATAATTTTTTTTCATTCAGGAAGAATCATTACCAAGTTAATTTAATTAAGAAGAAGAACTTTGAAATGGTTTGATTAGTCAAGACTCAAAACTAGAGAGTCTCATATGTCAAATCCATCACAATTTTACATATTTGTTTTTAGGATCAGACTAAGTTTGGTTCATGGGATGCAATTATGATTCTCTAGCTTCATGTCCAAAATATCAATCACTTTGTAGTTCTAGAGTTGCTTCCTATTTGTAGGAGGTAGGATTGATAATTGGGCGAATGAGAAGATTGTATATCATATAACAACCATTGTCTAACCTAACTGTAGGGTTTCTATGCAATGAACATCATTTCAGAGATCAAGGAGAATCATGTACAAAATTAGTTTTGTATATAGCAGAATCTGAATGGTTATAACTTGATATCTTTAGAATTTGAAGACATGGTTGATATGATATGCTTTATTTTTCTTATTTCTATATGCTGTTGTTAGAAAAAGTAATCAGTGAATAATAATTTATTTTCTATCACACCCTTTCTATTAGGAGTGTTTCCACAATCATCTTCACGATATTTGGTTTGGGACAATACTGATACAATCTTCTATATTCTTAATAAGTTGGTTTCATTAAGAAGCCTCCTATATATCCACCATAAAACCATAGTTTGAAGGATTAGAGAAGATCTCTGTAGAGATAATTTGTTTGCTTTGGCAGTAGAAAAGGACACACTCATAGAGGATGAGAATTTTTCTAGCTGCCCATGTTTTGTGTGTTCAGGGAGATGAACTATTGAATGTGAAATTGGGTAGTCATGTACCAAAAAAATATAAACTGTTCATTTCAATTGCTGCAAACGATGTTAAAATTACATATAGCTTACAGCTACAATATTTTGTGGAAACATAGAAGTATTTAAATTTCTCATTCAGATCTACAATTTAGATGAATTCTATTGAAACTCAACAATTTTTTTCTTCTGTGCAACTTATGCTTGGAGGAAACTCCAACACCTTTTCCACTCTTGGTGTGGCTGCAATTTTATCCATGCGGCAACATTATGTGATACAAATTCAAAACCACAACTAAAATCGATTATGACTTCCATGATACTTCTTGTATTCACTATTATAGGTTTAATGCTATGTTACTAGAAATACGAAATGGGAATGAAACAGGGTATAACCAAGGATTTATTTTAGAAGCAAAGGAATTTCAAGCTCTTCCAGGGAAAGGTGTATGTGGAATTGTTCTTAATAAAGAAATACTGGTGGGAAACATAAGACTGATTCTTGATCTGGACATAAATTTGACTCCATAGGTAGAAGAGCACTTACTAGAGACTGAGCAGCTTGCAAGGACATGTGTTTTAGTGGCCATAGACAAGAAAGTTGAAGGTGAATTTGTTGTGCTAGATCCAGTGAAGCCAGAAGCTGAAACTGTGGTCTCCATTCTTAAATCTATGGTCATTACTAGCATTATGATTTCCACTCTTGGTGTGGCTGCAATTTTATCCATGCTGCAAGATTTTGTGCTACAACTTCAAAAACACAACTAAAATTGGTTATGACTTCCATGATACTTCTGATATTCACTATTATAGGTTTAATTCTATGTTACTAGAAATGAGAAATGGGAAATGAAATAGGGTCTGACCAAGGATTTATTTTAGAAGCAAAATAATTTCAAGCTCTTCCAGGGAAAGGTGTATGTGGCATTGTTCTTGATAAAGAAATACTGGTGGGAAACATAAGATTGATGCTTGATCTGGACATAAATTTCACTCCATAGGTAGAAGAGCACTTACTAGAGACTGAGCAACTTGCAAGGACGTGTGTTTTAGTGGCCATAGATAAGAAAGCTGAAGGTGAATTAGTTGTGCTAGATCTAGTGAAGCTAGAAGTTGAAACTGTGGTCTCCATTCTTAAATATGTGGGCATTACTAGAATTATGATAACAGGAGATAACTGGGGTACAACGAGTGCAATTTCAAAAGAGGTTGGAACTGAGAATGAGATGGTTTTTTCTGAAACTATACCTTTAAGAAAATGGGAAAGAGTCAAAGAACTGCAGGTATTTATTTTACTACTCTTGCCATATTTTTATCTCCAATTGATTTTCACATAAGGATGATTTTCTCTAATTAGAAACATAACCTTTCTAACCATGTATTTCCAATATTGGTTATAAATGTTTCACATAAATATTAGAAAATTTATGAGAAATAGTCATCTATTTTGATTTGATGGTAAGCTTTAGAGTTGTTGCTTTTTCAAATTTTTGGAGATATTCATGTGTGTTGGAGGATGAAAAGACATAGTGGTAAATGGGATACTTGTTTAATTTAAGAAATTTTAGGAACAATGTTGCAGCCTCTGATAATTTATTATCTGTTTGCAAATTCTTTGGAAATATTGTGCACATAATTGTCTCCAACTTGGGAATTGAATTGTATACTTAATGTTACCATGTCTGTCTTTGAACTAGGTGCATATCTCTCTTATTCGCTAATAAAAATTTCTGTTTTGTTCACCTTTTTGTTGAGAGTCAAAAGTTGTATGGTTTATTGGTTATTTTCCCTATAAATTTATTTGCAATTTTCTTTTACAGGATCCTGCATCAATCTGCACTTTTCCCTTAGAACAATGTTCAAGATCTCAATGCAATTATTTCTCCGGAGTTCAAAGGCTAACTGCTCCATGGTTTATATTTTTTCATACTTAGTGTGAATTTATTTTCATCTTTTCTTAACAAGCCCCTCCTATACGTGTCCTAAACGCAGTGAAAGGATAGAGGTGAACACAAATTTTAATATATACAATGCAAAGGAGAAAGAGGAGGTTTGTTTTCTATATTTGATAGTCATCAAGAAAGAAAGAATTCACGTGATATCTATTGTTGCAAGAGATTACGTCTTATTACCATGATATGGTTAGAGGATATGTTGATTGGTTCTACCATGGTTCATTTGCAACAATAGTTTCATTAGGAATAATTTTGGAAAACATCTGTCTTACTTTCATGTTACAATGTATATAGCTCTTAACCAATCTATTCATTGGTAGGTGGGATCACCAAATTCTCCAGAAGTTATTGAAAATCCGTTGTCAAACCAAGATAAAGATAAATATGAACTAGAACCCAAAGTTAAGAACATTGAAATTTATGATGAAACTAGGGAATCTATTGCGGACACAGGGCATGAACAATGCAAACATTGGTATCCTCAAAATAACAATGAAAAAGTTGGGGATCTAGAATAATCAATAGATTATTCAAGGAAGAGGGAGAAGCAGGATGTGGATAAACAAATGGCAGAGGGAGATGTCAAAAAAGTTGTGGAAGATTTAAGGGATCAGAAAGTAGATGGATCTACTAGGCTGAATGCATCCCTATAAAACTGATATGGATTCTGTAACTAGATTCTAGATATATCTGCCCTTTTTAATTTGCTAGTGGGGATTCACTTATTTTCCTTGAGGCTTTATTGCTTTTGTTTCAATGCATATTGATTTTTTCTGTTATTTCGTGTGCTTTATAAACAAATTTACCTTTATTTCCTTCCATGATAACCAGAGAATAAAGTAGCACTACATGTATACCACTATCTATTTCTTTAGGTGTCATTGGTGTCACTGGATGGCTTGGTGGGGATCCTTAATTAGCGTAATTTGCACTGAAATTTGGTTCCCTCTTTAGTGTGTAGAGAAATTTGCATATGGTGCATCGAAGTAGGGTAAATTTAATATTTTAGTTTGAAATATTTGACATGTATAACTCACTTGCCATAGAGGCTAGTGTAGGTGCTTCTTGATCATCGCATGTTTTTGTAATGGAAACAACTACAGTTGAAGAGAAGAGTGCATTAACAGGATATCTATTACGACCTCATTACAGCTCAAAAGTCCAATAAATTAAGGATATCTAGAAGCCATGGATGAGGTGTATTTATTCCTTGAAGATCATTCAGGACATGTGTTTGGAATCAATCGTATGTTACCCAAAGGGTTTTGTCCAGACTTGTGCCTATTATGGTGTAGATAATGGGCACTCATTAATTATTTAACTATTGTTGTAGGTATGTCTACCATGTGTTGTTCAGGATTAAACACCCTTGTAACCTAGGGTTTGGGGTTACCAACTTACTAATAACTTGCAGAGAATTAGCTTTAATAGAATACAGAAAAGAAATAGGAAGAAATACTTGACTCACCCAATTACCGATGGTTGATCCAAGCTTGATCTTCTTCCGCTCTGCTTCTCTCCAAAGCTTCCAGGGATGCACCTCCTTCACCTGCAAAGAGAAAATTATCCAAGTAAAATCTTATACATGTATATATGGGAGGTTATATAAACAATATATCTAGTGCATAATCGAATATATTCATCAACCATAATACATGAAAGAGACTCAACACAATATTGGAAGAAGAATTCTCTTTATTAACAATCAGTGAATGGGATAAGAGTACAACCCAACTTCTAAGACAAGGACTCCTCTACAACCAAAGGACTCTGATTTTTGCTGCTCCAAGACTTCTGAAGCTATACCACCAGCATAGATTTGCTCTCCAAACTTGATTGATTAATGCCCTCCCTAAGGCCTCTATTTATAATTTGGGATATAGAGTGGTTTTGAAGGTTAAGGAGGTTGAAACAGTTAGGATAGTTAATGATTAGGACCCAACTAATCTCCATTAATCGTGACTTATATTTTTAAATGTTGAATCATGATGTACAGGACTATCAATATAGGCAACCTACGTATGACACGCGATTTACTTAACGGAAACCTGCGTATGCTGATGTACGCAGGTTGCAATGGAGATAGTCATGTACAGTACATTAGTTGTCAATGGTAATAGTTGTGTACATACATGAGTTGCAATGAGGATAGTCGCATACGCCATTTAACACTTAGAAAAATAATATGGCAAGCTGGTTCAAGGGTAAATGCATCTCATGCCATGCCCATCTATAGTGTTTTGGCAAACTTCAATCCTAAGATGTACTTTTGTGTACCAACATAAGGAATGTCAGCACTTGGATGGAGAAGTTCCATTTGGGTTGATAACAGATGCCCCCTAATGTGTGAGGTTAGAGGAAAATGATGGCCAAAATACATTATAATCATTATCTTAGAGAACTCAGAAGTCCAATGGAGCAGAGGTAGTACCTGAAACAAATACATAATAATGTCATATACAAAGTCATATCTGAGGATGCTATGTTCATTATACTGGAACACTAGCTCCTTTACAATATTTGAGTACATCACATAGTACGGGTACAAGACTACGTATATTACAAAGGTGGATCGAAGCCACAATATACAATAATGATGAGTCTTCAAAGATCTAGAAGCTGTGTAAGTGACCACAACATAATCTTATGCAACTTAGTCCATAGATATGAAACTAAGGTCTTCATAAAAAATCCCAAAGAACTAGTACAATCCAAGCCATGTGAATAGATGTTATTGAAGTCAAACATGGATAGGATTCAACAGATTGTCAACCAATAGGTGATAATCGACAATTGAAGCAAAGGAATTCACAAAAATAAAAGTGAATCCTAAGGTACAATCATCAAAACTCTAGGTCTTCGTCATCAGGAAGTGTTGATGCAGAACCATACTGTGATGAGGAAGGAAATAGATCCTCCAATGGATCACAAGAGTAACTAGGAACTGGGTAAAGGAAAGGAGACAAAAGTAATAACAGATAAGACAATGATGGAATCAGGATATAGATCACATATAGGTTTAAGTCCTTCAACAATGAGCATGACATAGAGATGACCCAAGGAAGCTTTTAACTTTACAGATAGTACAACTAGACTTATCTGTCATGTAGGAGACATGATCAGATTCCCCAGGTGAAACTGACAAGAGGAGGAGTAAAAAACTTCAAGTAATAGCTGAACTGAAAGTGAACACTAAGACATGAGTATCAAAAAAGACAAAGAGTGATATTTTCAAGGAATACATGATGCCACAGTCTGAGAACCAAAAGAAAACTTCTTCCTTATCTTCCTTGTTAAATTTTAATGAGTCTAGGAAATTCAACTCAAGTCTCTCTTCATTTTTTGACAAGCTTGAAGAGAAGAGGGAATAATGCTTGATAGTGTCACTAATTCGTGGATTTTATGAGCCTGAACTAGTACATGCTCACTTTGTGTTTTCATGTTTAGAGAGTCTGAAAACTCTAAAAAAGACTCCAAGGGGGTCCTTTTTCGTCCAATTTAGTCTCTTGTGGCCAAAAAAGTATAAAACATACCACAGAAGAACTCTCTTAACTTCCGTAGAAGAAAAGGTGAACCTTTTTCATACTTAGTCAGGGAAGTCCAAAAAAGGTTAAATTACCACCTACCCAATGCTCCTTCGAGAGCACCATATAACTTGAGTTTTATGAGTGTGAAGGAAATAAAGATCACTCAGAAAGATCCATTTGAGTATGAGAAATGGGGCTTACAACAATAAACTCGATGCTTTGTTCTTGGTGTTTAACGAGCATGAAAAAGACATAAAGTACACTTGGAATATTTTTCATGTTTAGGTCCAGAGCATGAAAAAGAGAAAACTAAGCTCATACTGGGTGTTCCTTTTCCATATATTTAGTCCCTCGGGTCCGAAAAAGTGATAAACCTATACCTGAGAATACTCTTCTCAATTCTGTAGAAAAGAGAGTGATCCTTTCTCATATTATTCCACATGGTCTGAGAAAAGGATAACCTACCACCAATATGGATGCCCATTCACATATTCTTAATGATATTGAACGAACAAGTTTACTTGGAAGTCAAGTCTATTTTGAGGAGTTAGACCTGGGCCTAAAGAAAATCCATAAGGCGGGGAGTCCTATAAATGGATAGCTTGTAAAAAGAGACCAAATTTAGGCTCAATTTGGCATGAAAAATAGCTAAGAAGAATCCCTTGAACCTATGACGGTTGCAGCATTAGTATCGAAAGACAATAAGTAGGTTCTAAATGAGGATACGCATGCGAGGAAAGTCCTATCCATAGAAGAACAATGGTATTAAATAAGGAACTAATGGTTAAAGATACCATAGTCTGTGGTCGAAGTGTTTATGCTAGGATTAAGATGGATTAGGTATAAATGCAGAATGCATGTGGAATGACCAAAAACCATCCTATATGAGTGAAAAACAACTTTAAATGACCACAAACCCGCCACATGGAAGAAAAGAGATGGCATTAGTTTAAAATTATGAACTATAGGGAAAAAACCCACTTTGAAAAATATGTTTTCTATAAATAGTTCAAAATATGAATAAAAACTCACCATTTGATTTTTAACCATAAAAATACTAGTTTTACCTCTACCTTTGATTTCTTGGTGTGGACTATTCGGTGGACCATTCCCAAAACCACAAGTGTCAGCTAAAACTACACTCCATGCTCTTTCATTTGATCCAAACAATTTTCAATTTTGAGCCCAAATTCATGTTTTCAAGCACCCTCAAAGCATGAAGGTTTTGTACGCGGGTATGGTATGTTCATAGTAGCATACATGCATTCTATACGTGGGTTTCCTGAAGGAAAGTCATGTACAGTACACGACTTTCCCAAAGGATAGTCACATACACTGCGCGAGGTAGAAAAAGAATACATAGGGTCAAAAATTCAATTTTTTATATGAATCTAATGGTTTGAAATTGATTGGTTATTAGATTGAAAGATGGTGCTAGATTGGAGGGAGAGGGAACATGAAGACATGGACCAAGAAGCTCTACAAGATGGCCCCATGGTGAATTTTTTACGTCAGAGTGGGTTATTGAAATTTTTTTGCACCACACCTATGCGGTCAAATGTTCGCCTCTTAGAGTTTTTGATAAACTATTGGGATCATGATCTTGGCATGTTTGACCTTCAAGGTGAGTTTCTAGAGGTTACATCAAAATATGTCTATTTCATTTCTGGTTTATCACAATGGGGAGCTCCAGTAAACTTGGAAGGTACCGGTAGAGGTGATGACCTCTTAAGTGTACATAACTATATAGACTTATACTATGAACCAGGCACTCAAAAGAGGGTAGCTGCATCCCTATTGTTCACATCTGCAACTTTCCTTTACAAGTATTGGCGAGCACTATAGTGAAGGTTTCAGGGTCATCATCGCTTCACCTTGCAACTTAGAACCAAATGAGACTAGCAGTGGACTGTATACAGGGAACCCTATATGACTGGTGTTTGGGAATGATCCCGATAATGAGGAAACAACTCTCTGACTGCAAAAGAGGTAGGAAATTTTTTTTTGGTTATTCCAACATGTTAGTAGCCTTTTTCTTTGAGAAAGTGTTGGGTTTGAGTCCTGCAGTACCATTACAAGTTCGTTCTCCCTGTCAGCCTAGGCTGAGTAGGTGGGGAGAGATCTTCCTCTGCTAGGGAGGTGGTGGATCGTTCCTGAGTGTCTATGATGACGACTTCTACTTTTGGTGGGAGCAATAGTTACCAGCCTTGGAGCAGTTTCCATATGCTGGGTTAGATTTCTGAGGTGATACTGACCTTGTCCTCCCTCCTAGAGGAGCATGGGGAGAGCAAGGTATTTTTTTATTTTCAAAATTTCAAAATTTTTATGAATTTTAATTACAAAGATATATACATATGTATAACAGTTCTAATCCTTTTTAAAATGTCAAAATGCAAATATTAGACCAGTCCACCCTGCTGGGAATCCACACATGTATGTGCATCCTGTTTTGGAAGAGGACTAGGGTTTGATTAGGGTTCTTGAGGGGAAGCTGGCTAGGCTTACCTAGAAAGTACCTTCCTTACGCATTGATCATATCCTTGCCGTCATGCAGGAGCTAGTGGTTGGTATACCACCTATCTAGATATGCCTTATGAGGAAGGTAGCCAGAGCAATACTAGTGTATATAGATGTTGTTGAGGTTGCTAAAGCCGAGGAGGCTAAAGAAGCTCGAGCGCATGGTGATCAGGATGATCGGGGGGACCAAGGTGGTCAAGCTTAGACTTAGGAGCATTTTATGGAATTTGACCCATGTTTTGTATATTTTTTGTATATTATATAGTTATGAATGGATCTGTAGGATCAGAAACTTGACCTATCTATATGGATAGATATTCACACACACACACACACACACACATATATATATTTTGTCGGTTTATTTACAAATGTTTTTATGTGTCTGCTGTATATTTTTTATGCAAAATGTGTTAAATGCCAATCCAAGATATAATTAGTGTATGCATAAGTTAATGAATTTTGATTTCTTGGAATATGATTGAATATAATGAACTCAAAATTTCTTTCCAATAACCTAACTTGCATAAACTGACATAACAGAATAGGGTTCTGCACTTGATAAGCCCGATTGAGCTAGGAAACCACCAGTTGAGAGTCCAGTTAGACTTCCAGCTGAGTGATACCACGTGACAAAGTATCCAATAAAAGCTCAATAACAGCCCTGTATTCATCGACATTATTGGTAGAAGGACCTAAGCAAGCACCTCCTGAGGCAACTAATTGTCCTGAGGGAGAATAAATGACCCATGTAGCTGAAGCCAAATTACAAGAGTGGCAGCTAGCACCATTAGTGAAACCTACAAACCACTTGGAAGACATCTGTAAAAACCAGTAGATGGTATAAAAAACACAGACCGACGAACTATTGTACATAAAAATACATATAATAAAATACAGGAAAAAGTGCTAAGCCTAAGCATAGTACTTTTTCAGGTAGAGCCCATATCTAGGCTCAGGCAGCTTATTCCCTTCGAAATCAATCAATTCATATGCACCCTTATTTAACACCTTTGACACGACATAAGATTCCAACCACATAGACATGAACTTTCCTACCCCTAGGGGTTCTTTGTCTTGATTCCAGAGCAAACCAAGTTCCCCTTTAGAGAAAATCTGAGTCTTGACCGATTTATCATATTGGATTTTTACCCTATTTTTATGATCTTCGTTTGCTGTCAGCGCATCTCTATGCTTCTCATCTAGATGTTCTAAATGTAATAGACGTTCTTCCAGCTCAGTTGTATCAGGTAACACATGAATAGCAATTCTTAAGGATGGGATTTCACATTCAACTGGGGTAACGAATTCAACTCCATGAACGAGTTGGAAGGGAGAAAACCCTATAGCAGTTTTCACATTGGTCTGATATGCCCAAAGTGCAGGATATAGCATGATGTGCCAATTGGAACAGGCTACATTAATAGTACGTTTGAGAATAGTTTTCAAAGTTTTATTAACAACCTCGACTTGACTGTTTTCTTGAGGATAGAACGAAGATGAATGTTCTTATCTAAATCCTAGCATAGTGGTCAATTCAGTCATCATGCTATTTTGGAAATGACTGCCATGGTCAGTGAAAATCACTTTAGGGATACCAAATCGTGCAATAATTTGGTTGAAAATGAAAAAAGCTGCAGTTTCCCTGTCAGCTTTAAAAGTGGGCATTGCCTTTGCCCATTTCATAAAATGATCTACAGCGACAATGATATATTTGTGACCCACAGCTGAGACTGGGTTACACATCACGTAATCTATCCCCCACTTCATGAAGGGGCCCACTGAGATGACAGGAAATAAAGGAGCGGGATGTGACCGCATCTTTCTGGTGTAAAGCTGACAAGGATGACAGTGTTTCACGACTTCCACACAATATTTAAAGATCATGGGCGAGAAATAACTGGCATGTAATTTATTCTAGGGCGTTTCTAACCTAGATAAATGACCCCCACACACTCCACTATGGGCATCATTTAGGACAATCTCTTCTTCGTCGTGGGTAAGACATCGATGCAAAACAGAATCTACCCCCCTACGATATAAAGTATCTCCTATAATGAGGTAGATCTTGGCATGTACGTGAAGTTTATGCCATTCTTCCATGCGAGAAGGCTGTAGGGTACTTCAAAGTATATCTCCATACCAGGGGTCAAAGGTGGAAATCAAAAAGATATTCTCATATGGGAATGAGTCTTCTTCAATGACTACATCTTCCTCTACTGGAAATTCTGCAATGAGCTCATAAAAAACTAAGAATTTTTTGGATTTGGCAGATTGAAAATTGAAGTCAAAGTCTTGGAGAATGACTATCCATTGAGACAAAACATATTGAAAATGATTAACATCCACCACTACCGCCATGGTCCTTAGTAAGATGTAGTGATGTAACCTTTGAACAACATAGACAGCTCCTAAGGCCAACTTCTTGATGTGGGAATACCTAAGTTCAGGGTCGGCTAAATCATGGTTGAGATAGTAGATGACATGCTCTTGGAGCTTATCATCCTCCTGGACTATGACTGCCCCTATGATCGACTTAGACACGACTAGGTACAATATAAAATCTCCAGAGTAATTTGGTGGACGCAATAATGGTGATGACAACAAATCTTTTTTTAATGCCTCGAATGCGAGTTATGCAATTTCATCCCATACAAATGGGTTTCCTATTTTAACAGGCACATGAAACCTTTAGTAATCTTGGCATAATTTACAATAAGATGTCGAAGGAAATTGGACTTCCCCTGCAGGCTCTGAAGCTACCTGATAGAATGAGGAGGAGGCAGATTTACAATGGCCTTAACTTTTAAAGGATCCACCTGAATGCATTTGTTAGAAAAAATGAATTCGAGCAGTCTCCCTGAATCGACACATAAAATGCACTTGTGGGGATTCAAGCAAATTTTACAGTATCTGCATCGTTAAAAAATCAAACGCAAGTGATCTGGGTGATCGATCCTCTTAGAGAATGTGCTGGCAGATCATCAAGGTAGGGTTTGACGATGGCTTTAATCTCATGAAAGGAAATATTCATTTCCCACTGAAAGGTTGCCCCAACATTTTTCAATCCAAAGGGCATTTTCTTGTATGTAAAGGTACCCCAAGACCAAATAAAAGTTGTTTTATGTTGGTCTTCTAGTTTAATTTGGATTTGATTATATCCATAGAAACCATCCTGTAGCTAGGGTTTTCACCCTAGCTTGTGCTGATGAGCACCTACTAAGGAATCTGGAATCCTTAGTAGCAGTTCGATTAAACAAAAAATAAACTGGAA
>LPNX010610234.1:785-14481 GCA_001517045.1 Pseudotsuga menziesii
ACTCATAAAGTCAGGCTTAAGGGGTGGTGTTAGAATAATCAACCCATAGTATTTACCCACTTAGACATTAATTCATTTATTTTTGTCTTATTTGCCTAGTCCATGAGTCCCACCATGTGCAAGTTGGTAATTGCCTATCCATAGAGGTCAAAATTGCCATCATTGACTCATGTAGCGCTTGGGAAAGCCTTAGGAATCAAATCTGCTTTATTCCTGGCCTCCTAGGCGCCTATCTGCTTTTTCTGGTTTATTCCCCGCTTTTTCAGTGTTTTAAGGCACATAGGAAAGCAAGACTAGGTGAGGTGAATCAGCTTTGTTGCCTCTTCCTCCTCCACTCTTTCCTCCATACAAAAGCATGTATGAGCTGCCATTCCACAACTCATTAGCTTGCCCATGCCCCCTTGCCAATTCGTGAGCCTCATGACAGATTTGGGATCAGCTTTTTACACCTATGGGGGATTTGCCTATTTTGGGTAAGGCTGCTTTATGCTAGCTTTGGATGCCTCCTTATGCATTCGACCTATTGATGTATTCTATATATTCAGCAACCTATGTTATTATAGGGTTGGCTATTGTACACTGAGTTAATATAATTTTTTGTTACAGCTCCATATTCAGTCTCCATTGTTGACAATTTTGCATGATCAATTGTAATTTGTTGTGAGTGAAATTAATCTATTGCTGGTCAGAATTTCTACAAGATCCCGTCATGTACAAAATATACAAAATGTGGATCATCATCCATCAAAATTCCCTAAAACTAAGCCTGCCCGCCATGGCCACTGGGACCTCCTTGGTCCCCGTGATCTCTGTGCCCCCTGGCTTCCTCAGCCTCCTTGGCTTTGGCAGCCTCCACCGCATCCCTGTATACAAGTACTACCCTAGCTATCCATCTGAAAAGACGTAGCCAGGCCGGTGGAACCCCAACTACAAACTCCTACATAGCTACAGGGAGATGCTCTATCTGTATCGTAGGTACTCGCTCAGTCAGCCTGCCTAGCTTCATCTCGAGCACCCTCATCAATCCTAGGTCTCCCCCCTGTAACAGGACGTACGAAGGTACATGGGTGCCCTTCAGGGCGGACTGGTCCAATATCTGCATTTTGACAAATAATTAGGGTTTAGACTTGTGCATATGTATATATCCTATCATTTGAAAATCCATAAAAATTTGATAATGATAAAAAATAAAAAATACTTACCCATCTCTCCCCATGCTCCTCCTGGAGGGAGGACTAGGTCGGGATCACCTCGGAAATCTAATCCGGCATATGGAAACTGCTCCAACACTGGCACTTGCCGTTCCCACCATGTATAGAAATCATCATCATACAAGCTATGTACTACATCTCCGCCTCCTTGATGGAGGAAGATATCTCCCCACCGGCTCAGCCTCGGATGCCGTGGATGATGGACCTGTAATGGTATAGCAGGGCTCATAGCTGGCACCCTCTCAAAGAAGAACGCTACCAGTATACTTGCATAGCCAAAGTTCTTCCGTCTTCCCCTCCTACAGTCAGATAATTTCCTCTTCATGATGGGGGCAATTCCCGTACACCAATCAAAGAGAGTACCTCTAAAGCAGTCCACCGCCACTCTCATCTGAGTCCTGGTGGCCATGTGTAACCCTATTGACCCTGAAAGTATGACAATAGTACTGGCCAATACCTGAAGTGTAAGATCCTGAATATCTGCAATGAGAACGCTGCTGCCTTTCTTTTGAGTACCCGACTTTCAGAATACATCGACATAGTTCTGGACACTCAAGGGGTCTCCACCCCTACCAGTGCCTTCCAATTTCACCGGTGCCCCCCGATGTGACAACCCGGTTATGAAGTAGATGTCTTGTGTGGTAAGCTCCATAGTCTCACCTTGGATATTGAACATCCCCAAGTCATGGTCCCAGTAATGGGCTAAGAACTCTAATATGTGGACATTGGCCTGCATAGGCGATGTGCAAAAAAACTTGAGAAGCCCACTAGTCCTCAATGCTTGGATAGTAAGCAGGCTTTGAAGAGTCGCTTGATCCATCGCTTCATGTTCCCTCTCTCTCCACTCCAGCACCATGTTTTTCCTGAAAAAAACACATAATTTGATTCAGTATTCCATCATAAAATTTTAAAAATTTTGCATATTTTTAAAGCATTTTCCTATTGCGCAGCATTCACGACTGTCCATTGGGACAAGTCGCGAGTCATTCGCGACTTTCCTGTTGAGCAACTCGCGAATGGAACGCGCATTCGCGACTTTCACACCTTGCAACCCGCGAATGCATTTTGCCATAATTTAGGTTGATGAAAAATACTGAATTAACCACTAAATTAAAAATTTGTTTGGATCAAATTAAAGAGCTAAGGGTGTAGATTTACCTGAAGCTGATGGTTTCTGAATCCGACGGTCCAATTTTCCACAGCGATCAATCAAATATAGAGGGTAAAATTTCCTTTTTGGTTCAAAAAGTGCAAATGGTATGAAATGTTTTGATTTTCAAGCTATTTATAGAAATAAAATTTCGTAAAGTGGGTCTTTTTATATAGTTTGAAATGACAATTGATTAATATCACCTTCTTTATACCTTGGAATAGGTTTACCAACTTTTACAAAGTGTTGATGCTTCTATAGGGTGGTTTTTGCTCTTTCCAACACATGTTGGCATCTTATCACTCCACATTAACCTTAGTAATCAACATTTTTGCCACGGACTATGGTATTTTAAGCCATTAGTCCCTTGTCTCTACCATTGTTCTTCCGTGGCTAGGATCCCGTTTCATGAGTATCATCATTATATGCCATTGCCATCCTTTGGTACTCATTTCCGTCACTGTTTCAGGCCCAAGGGTTTCCTCATAGCTATTTTTCACGCCAAATAGAGCTTCTTATGAACCTCTTTTTACAAGCTATCCCTTTATAGGACTCCCCAACCTTATGGAGTTTCTTTAGGCCCAGGTCTGACTCCTTCAAAACAGACTTAACTGCCGAGTTATCTCGTCCGTTCAAGCTCATTAATAATATGTGAACGGACATCCGCATTGGTGGTAGGTTATCTCTTTCTCGGACCATGCGGAATAATACGAGAAAGGACCACTCTCTTTTCTTCGGAATTGAGAAGAGTTTTCTCAGGTATAGGTTTATCACTTTTTCAGACCTAAGGGACTCAACTTACAGAAAAGGAACACCCAGTTTGAGCTTAGTTTTCTCTTTTTCGTGCTCTTGACCCAAACATGAAAAATATTTCGAGTGTACTTTGTGTCTTTGCCATGCTCGTTAAACACTAAAGAACAAAGAAACGAGTTTATTGTTGTAAGCCCCATTTCTCGTAACCAAATGGATCTTTCCGAGTGATCTTGCTTTCCTTCACCCTCGTAAAACTCAAGCTATTTTATGGTGTTTTGGAAGGAGCATTGGGTAGGTGGTAATTTAACCTTTTTCGGACCTTCCCGACTAAGTACGAAAAATGTTCACCTTTTCTTCTTCAGAAGTTAAGAGAGTTCTTCTGTGGTTTGTTTTATACTTTTTCGGCCTCAGGAGACTAAATTGGATGAAAAAGGACCCCCCTAGAGTCTTCTTTGGCATTTTCAGACTCTCTAAATGTGAAAATACCGCATGAGCATGTACTAGTTCGGGCTCATTAAATCCACGGATCAGTGTATCAAGCATTATTTTCCCATCTCTTCAAGCTTGTTAAAAAATGAAGAGGGAACCGAGTTTACTTTCCTGGACTCGTTAAAACTTAACAGGGAAGGTAAGGAAGAAGTTTTCTCTTGTTTTCAGTAATGGTAGCATGTCATCCTTGAAAATAGCACTCTTTGCTTTCCGATATCCATGTTTCAGTATACACTTGTGTTCAGCTATCACTTTGAGTTTTGACTCCTCCTCTTGTCCATTATACCTGGGGAATCTGCTCATGTCTCCTACATGATAGATAAGTCTAGTTGTTCTATCTATCCGGTGTATGCTGCCTTGAGTCATCTCTGTGTCGTGCTCACTGTTCAAGGATTATACCTAATGTCTAATCTATCACCTGATCCCATCACTGTTATATCTGTTATCCATTTGCTTGTGTCTCCCTTCTTCTGCCCAGTTCCTAGTCACTCTTGTGATCCGTTGGAGGATCCATTGCCTTCCTTATCATAGTATCGTTCCGTTTCAAATCCTCCTGATGACGAAGACCTAGAGTTTTGACGATAGTACCTCTGGATTCACTTTCATCATTGGTGAACTCCTTTGCTTCAGTTGTCAATTATCACTTATTGGTTGACAAACTGTTGAATCCTCTCCATGTTCGACTTCATCTTACCCTTATTCACATGGCTTGGATTGTATTGGTTCTTTGGGATCATTTATGAAGACCTTAGTCCCTCATTTTTGGATAAGTTGCGCAAGACCATGTTATATTCTGATATCCAGCTCCCAGATCTTTGAAGACTCATCATTATTGTATTGTGGCTTCGATCCACCTTTGTAATATACATGGTTTCTACCCGTATCATATGATGTAATCAAATATTGTAAAGGAGCTAGTGTTCCAGAAAATTGAACATATCATCTTCAGATGTAACATTGTATATCACATTATTATGTATTTGTTTCAGGTACTCTCTCTGCTCCATTGGATTTCTGAGTTTCTCCAAAGTTAAAGATTATAATGTATTCCTGCCATCGTTCCCCTCTGACCTCACACATTAGGGGGCATCTATTATACACCTAAGTGGCACCTCTTCGTCTGAGTGCTGATATCCCTCATGTCGGCACACAAAAGGACACTTATGGATAGAGGTTTTCCCTTAACACTATAGCTTGACTTGTCATGACATACATTCTACCTTCATCCAGCTAGTTACTTTGCCATTTTTCCATGTTGGGATGTATTCGCGACTCTCCTTTTAGACAACTCACGCATCATTCGTGAGTCTCCTTTACAGCAAGTCGCGAATCATTGTATTCGTGGGTTGCGCTTATATAGAGTCACGAATCATTCGCGGGTTGCTCTATTACATACCCGCGAATGTGCTTCTTAACATGAAAACACAAAATCACGCGCTAATGGGAGTTTAGTTAAGTCATTTTACTTAATATCCCTAACTGCTACAACTTCCCCAACCTTCGAGAACTACCTTATTTCACCCATATAAATACAGGCCTTGGGGAGGGTTGTAGGTACTTACACTTTGGAGCAAAGTTATGCTGGTGGATTGTTCACAGAAGTCTTTGGAGCAGTGAAACTCAGAATCCTTTGCTGACAGAGGAGTCCTTGTCTCAGACGTTTGGTTGTACTCTAAACTTTCTCATTATTGATAATAAAGAGATTACTTCTTCCACTTGTGTCTCATATATCTTGGTTTGATAATTGTTTATGTTTTAGTATGTCATATTTGATTTATCTAACCTGCTAACATATATATATCAATCATTCTATATCTGGAAGATTGTCTCTGAACAGATGAAAGAGGAGTGAACCTTGAAGATTTTGGAAGTGGAGCAGATCGGAAGAGCACTAGCAAGGATCGAATGTCGTTTAACAAGTAAGTTCTTCTAATCCTCCTATTTCCTATTCTGCACTTTAGAAGTCAATTGTCTGCAAGTGTTTGAGTATGTTGGTAACCCCCGACCTACGATTATTAGGTGCATAATCCCTTACAACAATTTCCATGCCCCAAACAATCTACCTGAAATCTGAGCTTCAATCAGCCAAACACTTGGTAAGTCTTGATGCATATAACTTTTTCATTGCTGCAACAATCACTAAAGAATTTTTGGAATTATAGAATTCAAATACTTCCAGCTGTTAGCATATTAATATCACCAAAACTCATTTACTTCATGTGAATCATTATCATACTAAAATTGCAAGGTATAGTCACATCATTTATGCAATTTAGATGAAATGTTTAGATACTCCTTACTTCACAGGTGTATCATTTATACCACCTTGCCCTTCCATGGAGCATTCCAGTAGTCAATCGATCATGACTACCCTCTTCATGCACTTACTATTATACATTCATAAAAACTCTTGAAAGGATTTTGTAATTATCATCAATTCATCATTCCAGCCATTGGTTAGTCATAATAACACATGCACTATCTCGATGCATTCATGCAATGCATCACAACATTTGCACCCACACTTATGCGTGCATATTTACAACATTTACTTGAACTTTTCATATGCATCCATTCAATGCATAAATACAAGATTTATAAAATCTATTAATGCATATCCACTCATTGCTACCTTGTATTGATTTAGGGATACTATGCATTCAAACATACTATGGCCTAGCTGTGACTACCTCATATAGGATGCCCTACCATAATCAAGACCACCAGTACTCACTTTCTTTGGGTTACTAAGCTCATAACAACATATATAGGCATGATACATTTCTATATGAATGTGGGGTAAACTTCTAAATAGCCACAGGGTGTGAGACCTCTTGCCTTCAACACTCCATGTTCTAGCACACTATGGCAGTATGCCATTCATATGAATACATTTCAATCTAATGCATACTATTCTATGATTAATCGATGTAGTTCAATGGAATATTACCCAATATTCTTTCGACACTTATGCAGTTATCATAATCAAACCATTACCTGCATTCCTCCCATGTACAACCTTGATTTTACCAGTTTAGTTGGTCCCTTGTAGGAGATTGCAGAATTTGCTCACCAACTTTTGATCTTGGATTTGTTGCCTTATCCCTTTCTCCATAAGGTTGCTGGTCACATTCATCAACATCATCAACATATTCATCCATGCTCATGTTGTCATTGGTCTTTCTGCCAATACCAACACCAATACTGACCTATCAACTGTCACGTCCCCATCCCTCAACCAGCGAAGAGGACGCGACGAACATCAAACACAGCCGGGAAAACAGCCCATGAACATAATCAAAGGAAATCAATACTGGAATTAAGCATACACAGATGCATTATTCTTCAATCATACAGCGGAAGCACACATACTCATAAACCAGCATTCAACAAGATCATTATAGTTCATTTAACATCAATATAAATTGCAGAGATGAAGTATAGACAGCAGACTTATCTTTTAATGAAGAATTCACTCGCAACCAGCTACGTTGCTGCAACGTTCCACCCAACCATAGGCCAGCTTGCTCATCAATCTCTCAGAAACGCTGCCACCCCCGAGCTGGGCATGATTCCTTCAGGATAAGGGTCAATTGCAGGCTTACATATAGCCAAGGGACACATTTAGCCAAACCAAACACTGCTGGGTTTAACAGGCCTTCAACAGCAGCCAAGCCATCACATCCCAAGGGGACAACCACTGCATACCAGCAGCAAAACAAACCCTTCACAGCCCTGTGAAGAATCCAACAACTGGGAATGATCCCCGAACCAAAGGTGAGACACAGCTCCAGCCTACAAGGCAACTCAGAGTTGGTTTTGGCCCTAACGCGGCCAAAACAACTCAGCTGCAACCCAAAACGGAGTACCTCAGCAGCCACAACACACAATGAGATGATAACGGCTTTCCACGATTCCAAACAAGGAAAATTCAGCCAACAACACTCACAATTCCTCAATGGAACGGCTGGGAAACACCACACAGTCTACAAACAGAGGAGAGGCCAGCTCTCAGCGTGGACAGAGGGAAAATTCACCCAACCGGTTGGAAATCCACAGTGGCCCAAAACAAATTTGAGCACCACCACCAACAAAACGTAAGGAAGACCACACTCCCAAAACGAAATCAGTGAGCATGGATCACAACATGAAAATAACTCCGGCAGCATCCAACAGTTGTGGAAGAAATGACAGCAGCCCCAAATCGTGGGTGAAAATCAACAGCAAGCAGAAATCGTGGATTAAAAACCATGGTCTGGACACATACCAAGAGAATTCGGGCCCTTGAGGCTGTTCTACCTTCTTGCTGCGTGCACAACCAAAGAAGAGCCACGACTGGTGCGAGAGGAGGAACCATCATACAAATCCCATCCTGCGCATGAGGAAGAACTGACCACAGCTCTGCGTGAGAGAAACCTGTGCGTGAGGGTGAGCAACAGGACGTGAAAACGACCGACCAATGCATGAGGTGAACAGACCAGGCGTGAGAACAACCGACCATGGAAAGCAATGGGGAAAATCCGTGGAAGGGAAGAGTACGTGAGGGAGAAGAATGGCCAATGTGGGTGGAGTGGGAAATTGGGTAAGGCTGACAGCCTCCCACAACCACCACCACTTCAGCAATAAATGCCCTCAGCCATAACGTCTCAACCACCAGCTGAGCATTAAAGAGGTTGACAAGGTTGGATGAGGCAAAAGGTGACAAAGAACAAAGGTGGTAAAACCACAAGGTAATAAAACATGGATTTTTCCCCATAAACCAAGGTTTGACATCCCCCACCCCTTATCCTTTGGAACCATGCCCTTTTCATTCAACGTTGCACTGCCGTAGCTGCTTGTGGTTTATTTTAATTGATGTGCGGGTTTACATGATGCCACATTAAAATGTGCCGGTTAGCACAGCATACCATCGGTAATTATCCCCATTGCCGAAACATACACAACAAAATCGATGGTGGGGCTTTTTCCTTGAGCTCCTCACCATGATTAATTACATTATATGCATCATGCAAGCGGGGTCGAAACCGGGGACATTACATTACCCTCCCCCTTGGAATAACACCATCCTCAGTGTTCCATCACATATATACAATACATATACAATTGCACATCAACATTTCAAAATTGCAGATCTCTCCCACGTTAAATCATCTACTTTGAACGTTCAAGACCAAACCTCTCGGCTTCCATGGACTCTTCCTGCTGGTTCTTAGCTTCCAGCTGATCCCAAAGTCTAGGAACCTTGTGGCTATTGCCTTCATCATGCTCCCTCATTGGACAGTCCCAGCGTAATGATGTCTTCCGCATCTCCAGCATCTCACTGTTGGAGCGCATACCCCATAGGGGGTAACTCCGCAGTTAATTTGTAAATGGAGTGTTGGGTCAGAATAGTCTTAGGGGTGTCAGGGTAAGTGAAAACCCTGTCTTTTTGTAATAAACCCATGGGTTAAATCCAGGGTTAGGGTTTTTGTGGGTGCCCATGGTTTAGGACCATGGTTTTTGTAAGCTGCGCAGTATAAATAAGTGCTTATGGAAAATGGATAGGTTAGGCTTTTTGATGTAAGAAAGATAAGGTGAAGTAAGGTTGGATTTTGTAAGGAAGGAACTAGTCCCAGCTGTGTGCGTGGACGACCTCTGCAGCTGTGTGCGCAGAGGGTTGTTGTAAGAAAGTAAGAAAGGTCTGCAGCTGTGTGCGCAGAAGCCTGCTGCTGTGTGCGCGGTTGTCAAAAGGAAGAAGGAATCTGCAGCTGAGTGCGCAGATAAACTGTGGTTTTTGAAGAAAGAGGAATAAAACGCAGTTTGTGGATGTAGCCCCTACACTAGGGGTGAACCACGTTATATTTGGTGTCGTGGTTTGGTTGTGTTGTTCCTGTTTTGTTATTTTCATGCATTAAACCGAATATATCTGATATTATAAGATTTCTGTTACTGCTAAGCTGCGCTGTGAATTCCCTGTAGTGGGTTATGCAAGTTTGGTTTGTTTATTATGCTGTGAAATATATATGAATGAATGATAAGTTAATCAGAAGTTGATTAGTAATTATTTAGAAAGGATAAGGTACAGTAATACCCCTCTCTGCATGCAGAAACCTGATTCTGCGGCACCCCATTGCTGTTTCGGGTGAGACTGCAACCTGCGCGCAGGTTGTTGCCGAAAGGGCCAACACAGTGGGTCTTTTGTTGGTGCGACGTGTAAAGCATTAACCCGGGTCTGCCCAAGTGCCCAACAAATTGGTTCCGTTGCCGGTTGAACTCAGTAACTGCTCGCGAGGGGTTTACCTTATACCATAAGGGCTATGTTCTGGGGGCCCTCGATGAAGGATATCGGTCATTGGTTCGCTGAGATCTGTCTGCAACGAGTTTGCTCTTGATACCAATACTTCTTTTCGTGACGCTGAACGGCAGTCTTTTAACGATCTCTGTGGTAAGTTTTGAATTTATTAGGCTTAAAAGTTAAAATACTATTGGTATATTACTGTTGCACCCGATTATTAGTTTAGTTGTGCTAACATATGGTTGCAAGTGCCACTCTCTCGGACGAGCAACGCGGGTTGCTGCGAAATGGGAAAAGGTATAAGCCGACTTTTAGCTCCTCTCCCGTAAGCCAGCTCACCGTACCCACCCCTGTAACGCCTGAAGACTCAGACTCCGCACACCGCCCTNCCCGCACACCGCCCTGGGAGTGAAAACCCGCCAGCTACCCCGTAACGCCGCCCCGCTACCCCTGACCTTCCGCCGCAGTCTGAAAGTCAACCAGGTTCAAGTATTCCGGTCACAGGCCAGCCTACCTGCGCAAACCCCCCCCCTTCTACCACTAGCCCCCTTCCCCAAACTACCCGCAATTCCATGGCCCACCTCGTTGATGATATTAAACTCCCCATTTTTAAAGGCACGGGCTCCGAAGACCCAGATCAGTTCTGGTTCCTCTGTGACGCCGTATGGACCGCGAAAAAAATTACCGATCCCGATGTGCGCGCCGCGCAGCTGATTACATCTTTTCGGGATAGGGCTCTGACTTGGTTCATGAAATTTTCTAGCAACAAGAGCCCTATGTTAGATGAAATCAAGGCGGCCATAATCAAAGAATTTAAGAAACCTAAATCGGAGTCGCAGATCATCACCGAACTCAAAGAGATTCAACAGCGGTGCGGCGAATCAGTCTGGGAGTTTGATCAGAGATTCAAAGTCCTCTTGGACCAGGTCAGCTTTACCATTAGTCCTGCGCAGCACAAGGAATGGTTTATTGCTGCATTATTACCGCATATCAGAACGCCACTCATGCAACAGAAGGTTGCTGACCAGCCAGAGGCCCTAGAAATCGCCATGAAACTAGATACTGCCCCTGTCGGAGATGACTCTGGGCTTACTCAAATCCAAGCGCAGTTAGCTGCGATGGCACTGGAACTCCGCGAGATGAAAAAGGGAAAGTCTGACGGCGAAACCGGGTGGTGTACGCAATGTCGGACCGAAGGACATGATAAGGAACGGTGCCCTCTAATAGACAAGTACCTGCAGACCGGTGCGTCGAACCCCTTTCCACCACAGGTTCTTTATTGTGAGCTTTGCAGAATGACCGGCCAACATCGACCTGAGCACTGTTATCTGCTGCAAAAGTATGCGCAGGGACCTGCGAACTGCTACTGTAAATTTTGCAAATCTATCGGTCATAAGGAAGAGGAGTGCCGCACCTATGATGCCTACAGGGTGCATACGGAAGGCCCAACCAATGACAGTTATGGCCGAGGTCCCCCTGGAGGGCGTGGCGGCATGGCTGGGCGAGGCCGCAACCAAATAGTGTGTTATAATTGCAACCAAGCCGGGCATTTGGCTCGCGACTGTCGGAACCCAACTACGACGTGTCGGTATTGCCGCGCTGTTGATCATGTGATCGAACAGTGCCCTCAGCTGATCGCTAAAATTTAGGCCCGACCGACTATCCCTACTCAGAACCTTCAGATGATTTCTGTAGAGCCCCGCTCCGTGGCGACTATTAATGTCGTTACTCGAAGTGGACTTACGACACATATCCAGGAACCACCAAACCACCCTGTCGAAGCTCTAATTCGGAAGGCCCCTGAAAAAAGTCCGGCATTTGATATCCTCAGAGAAAAAGAGACATTCATGGCGGCCAAGAAAGATTTTGCTGGCCCTGGTCTACCTAGTGTCCCTGCGCAGCTTCAGTTACCGCCCTACGACGCATCGATGGATAAAGAAAGTGTACTATCTACCTTCCTGCACAACTGCCTTAAGCTTTTAAGGAATCCATCTGCTATGAATGAGCTGCAAAACATCCTTACTACCTGTGAATTTTTGCAAACTGGTGCCCAGGACAAACCCGTTCATCAAGTCAGCCGGACCGGCAGGGAAATGCGATTGAATGCTCAGATCGGGGCCTATGAAATGACCGATGTTATCCTGGACTTGGGATCCGATGTCAATGTTCTAACCAAACAAACCTGGGAACAAATGGGGAAACCTAAACTTGCCTGGTCTCCTATTCAGTTACGGCTGGCCAACCAGCAAAAGATTGTACCCTTAGGGAGATTCCTGGATCTTCAAATAGATATCAACGGAGTTAGTACCTTCGCGGACTTCGAAGTAATTGAGATCATTGATGACAGCAACCCTTACCCAGCCCTATTAGGAATTGAATGGGCAATGGCGAATGCCGCAGTGATCAACCTCAAAAAGAGACAGATGGTCTTCGAAGGGAAAGACTTCAAGGTCATCTTGCCCCTAGATCCTTCACAAGGGGAACGGTATACGGAGCCAATCTACCATCACGATCAGGCCGCTGTGAAACCTATATCTCCTATCATGACGCAGACTGCAGATACCGTGGAGTCTCCGGCCACGGGATGGGAGTCTGGTAGCTCCTGTATGACGGACCCTGAAGGGGAACTCGAAAATTGGCAAAACTGTCTGTCTGAGCTCCATCCGGGCCGCAATGCCTGCTTGACCAATTCTATCAGGTGGGTCGACTCACAGACCCGACATATCCCTGTGTATGATGGTTTGACCGATCTGGCATTGTTTATCGCACACATCTCGGCTCAGATCCCTGCCCCACAAATCATGGACGTCCTCGAGTCAGCATTCAGAGCTACCGCAATCAGATGGTGGTCGAGCCACAAGAAGCAGATCCCCACCTGGGACGTATGTCAGACTCTCCTTCGCCTACGGTTCTCGGATCAGTTGACCACAGTCCGAAGTAAATTTGATGGAAAAATGTACCCCCAGGACCATCTCAGCAACTGCTACAAGGCATGGAAGTGTGTCCCTCAGGCTGAGTGGGTACATCGATTTGTTCATACGCTGGGACCCTTGGCAAAGCACTGGTACGAGGAGGCTGAACTTCGCCGAGATACTGTAAGTTGGGATTGTCTTGTTCATAACTTTGTCAATACTTTCTCTATTAATGATGTCTGTCCAGCCCTCGATGCAGCTATCAGGGCCATCCACACTAAGGTATTTCATGAGCAAGAAACGACTGAACATCATCCTGATTGGGTTGCATAAGAAGCCTTCGCAGTCGAATGTTATAATTTCATAGTCGATGAAGAAGGGGATCCGCGCAGTCTTGCTATCCCAGAATCAGAAGGATATTGCGATGTGCATGGACCGGCAGTCGCAGTTCCCGAAGTAACACAACCCTTGAATACGCGCACCGTTAACATTGGATCCGACGCTCAGCCTAAGCTCGCTACCATTGGCGACTATTGGGATGACGAGGTGGTAAGTAAAGTAACTCAACTACTTCAGGAATACCAAGATCTGTTTCCGACAAAGTTCTCTGAAATGAAAGGTATCTTGGGAGACATTGGGGTAATGAAGATCCCCCTGAAACCTGATGCCAAGCCGGTAAAGCAGCGCCCCTATAGATTGAATCCAAAATACAAGGAGAAGGTTAAGCTAGAATTAGAAAAGATGCTTGCTGCTGGAATAATTGAGCCTGTTGAAGAATCTGAGTGGGTCAGCCCTATGGTCATCCAGGAGAAGAAGACTAAGGGTGAAATCCGAATTTGTGTCGATCTAAGGAAACTCAATGATGCTTGTCTGCATGACCCTTTCCCTACCCCCTTTACAGATGAAG
>LPNX010610246.1:18148-144276 GCA_001517045.1 Pseudotsuga menziesii
GCAACTTCGCTAGTTTTCTATGACGGTCTTTTTCAGGATTCTAATGAGGTTTTTATTTGAGGATTCAGCCAGGCCATTCCCTTGCGGATAATAGTTAGCAGAATAATGTAATTTTATACCTTTCTCATGAGCAAATGCAGTAATCTTGATGGAAGAAAAGTACTTAGCATTATCAAAAACTAATGAACTTGGAACCCCAAACCTGGTCATGATATGATCTTGTAGAAAACTGATGACTTCGTCTTCGTTTATCTTGCGCAAGGGGATAGCTTCGACCCAGCGAGTGAAATAATCAGTTGCAGTAAGAATATAACTGTGTAGCAGGGAGGAATTCGGCTTTATTTCTCCAATGATGTCTATTCCCCATTGCTCGAAAGGCTCCGTAATCATTACAGGCTTTAGAGGTGCTGCTGCTCTAGGTTGTCTTCCACCACATCTTTGGCAAGTATCACATTTTCTGACGTGCGCATGTGCATCCCGAAAGAGCGTTGGCCAATAGTAACTGGCCCTAAGGATTTTGTGGGCTGTAGTGTCTCCTGAATAATGTCCGCCGGCCAGACCATCGTGTAATTCAGACATTACTTTCTCAGCGTCTTCTCTTTCCAAGCATCTTAGAAGGACTCCATCATAGTTTCTTCGGAATAATATGCCTTCTACGAGTTGGTAGGAAGCTGAATTTAGACGCAAAGCTCTTCTTTGTTTGGAACTCCAATGTTCAGGCAACACCCCTGACTGCAGGTAATGTACAAGGTCTCTATACCAAGATTCAGGAGCTGTAAATAAAGGACAAACATCCATTACATGCAACTCAGCTTCATCATCCCATGCTTGTTCTTCATCATTACTGCTTCCAGTCATCAGCTTGCATAACCCCTGACCTTTCACTATAGTGGCTGGTTTGAATTCCAAGTCGTATTCTTGAAGGGCTGTCACCCAGTTACCCCTTCTTTCTCCCAATTCCTTTTGAATAAGAAGGGATCTTACGGCTAGGTAAGGGACTATTACCTTGGTTCGATTTTTTAGTATATAAGGCCTGAATTGCTTGACTGCCTTAAATACTGCGTATGCCTGTTTGTCAATGGCTGGGTAGTTTAATTCAGCTCCTTGCAGCCCAGTACTCATAAAAGAAATTGGGCATTCATCACCCCCGTCTTCCTTTTGTGTAAGTACGGCTGCAAATGAATCATCGGACGCAAATGTATATATAATAAAATCCTTGTCAAAATCTGGACTTTTCAGAGAGGGCGCATGTGCAACAGCAATCTTGATTTTACTGCAAGCATTCTTTTCTGTTTCAGTCCACTTAAATTGTGTATTTTGCTTAACCATCTGCTGTAATGGTTTAACAGTCTGGGCAAAATCAGGCACAAACCTACGCACAAAATTTATCGTTCCCATGAAGGATTGCATCCCTTTTTTGTTATGAGGCATAGGGATTTGCTCAATAGCCTTAACTCTTTCTGGATCTATAGATATACCCCTCTTCGAAACTATATGCCCTAGTAACTTGCCTTCGGTAACCGTGAACACGCACTTCTTAGGATTTAGGGAAATACCATATTTTCTGCAGCGTTCAAAGATTTGCTTTAAGTGGAATGCGTGCTCCCCTCTTTTCTTCGAAAAAATCGTGATGTCGTCTAGGTAGACCACCACACTTCGCCCAATCAGTCCGCGAAAAGCTATGTCCATCGCTCTCTGAAATGTTGCGCCAGCATTAATCAGTCCAAAGGGCATTCTTCTATATGCGAAAGTTCTCCATTTAGTTCTGAATGTCGTCTTCAATCGATCTTCTTCGGATACCAATACTTGGTTGTAGCCAGAGAAACCATCTAACAATGAAAACATTTCAGAACCAGAAACCATCTAACAATGAAAACATTTCAGAACCAGAAACCATCTGAAGCAATTGCTCCATGGGAGGTACCGGGCAGTTGTCTTTATCCGAGGCGCGGTTTAAGTTTCTGAAGTCCACGCACAGTCTGATTTCTCCCAACTTTTTCCTGACAGGCACCAGGTTTGACACCCATTCAGAATGCCTGACTTTAAAGATGATCCTAGCGTCCAGTAATTTCTTCACCTCGCTTTGAATCAGTGGCTCCAGCTTGGGGTGCATTTTTCTTAACGGCTATTGATATGGCTTAATGCCAGATTTAATAGGAATGATATGCTTAATAATACCAACGTCGTAAGTTTTCAAATCTGCATACGTCCAGGCGAAGACATCCTTGTACTGCTTAAACAGACTGAGAAACTTGTCCCTTTCTGCGGGTGAACAACTTTTGCTGAGCTTCATGAACTTGGGATCCGTTTCAGTCCCTAAGTTAATTAGCTCGAACTGTAGAGTTGAGCTGTGTGTCTTCACATTAGCGGGTTTTCTAAATTTCTCATTCAAGTCAAACATTTTTTCCAACGTCCTGACTCCTTTGGGAATGAAATTGTTATATTTCATTTCAGCCTGATGTTCCTCATCGTCTATGATAGCCCCTTTAAAGACTTCATCGTTTGTCAAGCATTCAATTATCTGCTGATCATCATCAAATACTCGCAGGTTGGTGATCATGTTCGATACTGAAGGCCTGAAAAGTAATTCAATAGAGCATTTGTTATTAGTGGGAACCAGCCTGGCAGCTGATGTAGCCAAAAGATCAGCAGCTGCATTTTTTATCCTTGGGATTGAAATAATGTTAAATGCATGAAATTGTCTAAGCAAATCCCATACCTCGTTTTGGTAAGCTTTCAAGTGAGGGGAGACACAATGTATTTGATTTATTATTTGTTTCACAACTATTTTTGAGTCCCCGAGAACTTTTAAATTACTAACCTCTAGCTCGATCGCTTTCTTGAGTCCCTGCAATAATGCTTCATATTCGGCTGTGTTGTTAGTACACTCAAACTCTAATCTACAAGAAAGGAAGTGTTTATTTTCTTGTGGATCAATAAGGATGCAGCCGGCCCCTGACCCCTCTAACGTCTTCGAGCCATCAAAGTATAAAGTCTAGAAAACATTATCTACTGAAAGTGAATTTACTCCTACGGCTAAATCTACTATTTTACAGTGAAGCTCATCAGCCTGAGAAAAACGAAGGAGATCAGGCTGAGTGTCAGATGTGCTGCTAGCTTCTTCCGCTTGATAATTCCCTGGTTCTAGTTCAAGAAAGTAGTTTCCCAATACAGATTCAACTGGTACATTCTTCTCATCCAATTGAGTGATGTTATACTTCATGTAAGGTTCTCTCAAAACTTTGATTTGATTGAGACTTCCTTTGTACGGTAACCAAAGATGTGACCAATCTGAAGCGAAGTACCCATTCAATTTAGCTGACCAATCCCTACTCAGAACCAGGCCGTAAGCATCTGGTATGTCAGCCACTATGGTGTTAATAACTTGGCATACTCTGCTATCAGATGCTAGGCGAATTAGGACGTCCTCCATTTCACCAATCACCTTAACGTCTGTCCTATCCAATTGCACCACCCTCCATGTGGATGGCTTAGGCTGCCCATTTATTTTCTTGCATACCGATATGGGCATGACATTAATTGACGCCCCTGAGTCTACTAGACAATTGTGCACGTTATGATTGAAAACTTCAAATGCCAGGAGGAAAGGTGGATGTTTAGTTTTAGACATACCTCCTGTGCTAGCTTCTCCGATTTCTTCTTCATCCCGGGGCTGATTTTCAGTGGGCAGTTTCTCTTCAGACGTTTCAAGTGCTTTCAACAGTTTTTTTTGTTGTTGAGGTACTATGCACATTTCAAACAATGGGACGTTTGCTTTCACCTTCTTCAAATCTTCAACAATGTCATATTCAATTTGTGATCTAGTGGGCTGAGATTTACCAGCACTTACGTTCTCTTGATTTGACTCAGGCGATGTTCTGTTCCATCTAGGGTCTTGGCTAGTAATAGTGGATTCCGGTATCTGATCAGCCAAGGACTTGTCCTGAAACTTCTTCCTGACATTCCTTTGCAGCCTCCTGATATTTGGGAGTAAAAGACTGTCATCACTAACCGTCCCTTTACTTCTAGTTGTCACGTTAGCTTCCCTGACCTCTTTGCGTCCTTGAGTATTTTCCTCTTCAGCGTCGAGCACGGAAACAGAACTCCATAATGCCATAGTCTCTTCCTCCTGTTCTTTTGTAGAAGTGGAAGCAGCATTTTCTTTTCTCTCCTCATCATCTTCTTCTGTCAGTCTGGAATCCAACATCTGATTCATGACCAATGTCATTGAATTTATCCATTGCGGACAGTTTTTTCGGAGTGAGGCTGCTGATGAAAAGTACAGAAGTTTTCCATACCTATGTCTATCAAATTCATGGATGCATTCCTTTGAGGAGGAGGTTGGGTCTGATTGTTGTCTTCTCTTTTCTTATAGTATGGCCTGTAGAACTTTTGTGCTTCTTTTTCTTTCTCTAAATCTATGATCTTGTTAGAGAGCTTTTGCACCATTTTGGCCATACCTTCATAGTCTGGTGCTTTCTCCTCCTTGGGCTTAGTAAACAGTAAGGTTTTCCTTTTCTCCCCCGACTGTTCAGGATAATCTTCGATGCTCTCCCTTTCGGCCTCCACCACTTCTGCCTCTTCATAAGTCTCCGTCAAAGTAGGCTTGGCCCTACCTTTTGCAAACATGGCTAAATCAGGACCCAAAGCTGAAGTATAGTATTCAATCAGTACTTTGTCTGAAGGCTTATCTATTTCAGAGAAATTTTTTAGATATGCCGCAAACCTTTGTGTAAAGCTGTGCACCTTTTCTTTTTTCTCTTTCTTCAATGCACACAGTCCTTTCATGAGGGCAGCGTGAGTCTTATGGACGGCATATTTACTTCTGAATATTCTCTCGAAAGTATCCCAGTCTGGGATAGAATTTGTGGGCAATCCAAAATACCACGAGGCCGCAGCTCCTTTGAGGGTATGCGGGAATAGTCTACAAACCACATCTTCATGCTCCCCAGCCCTTAGACCTTCTAATGCCAAGTAGAAACTCTGTAGATGATCATCCACCAGGATTTTTTCATTTGGGTGAAATTTGGGCAGTAACTTTTCAAAGGCTTGGGGTAGGTCGTGCAAAGGTGGGGTCAGATTCAGAGGGGATCTGGCTCTCCATGCGGGTGGTGGAGGATTAGGTGGGGGTTGATTGGCGTTAACACCGGCCATGAGTCTGGGTGGAGAGTGAGGGGGTGAACCAACGGGGGTGTGAACAGGAGAGCTGTACGGAGTGTCTGGGCCTATTTGGTTCAAAGGCAATTCGACCTCCTGTAAGGCAGTTTCCACAAGCTCTTCCCAGTCTCCAACCAACACGGAATCTTCAATTAGAGGACGGTATTTCTTCTTGTACTCTCTTCTAGGCAATTCGGGAATAATTGGCAACCCTCCAATATTCTTTACATAAGCACGGGTATGTCTTCTTAGATCATTTACAATATCGTTGCGAACAGGATATAGATGTTCTCTGTTTTCTTCTTCTGGAAATGGATTACGCGGTTCACTACTTTCAGAACTGTAAATAGCGGAATGTTCTCTGTAAAACGGGTTTCCTCGGCCAGCCATGCATTGGCGGCCCTCCTTCTAGCGCCAAAACTGTTGAGGCCTGGAAAATCGCAGGCGGCAACAGTAAGGGATTCTCCCCAATCAGCGTTCCCAGCTAGCCCACTGACTGTTTGGTATAGGGAATCCGTCCGGTTCGCGGTCCGGCTACCGTGAGTCAAGTAACAAAAAACAACAAAGTTTTACCGGTTGCGTCTCGGTCCACCGATTTTTTTTTTTTGTATTTTAACTTAAGAGATGAAATGCACGTGCCTAACTAAGTGCAAGGTGATTAGACTGCGAGGGGCGGTCACGATGTGATGCGCAGGTTCTTACCTCTCGTCATAGACCCGCAGGCAACCAAATCACATACAATAAGAAACAAACTAATTATCTAAACTATCTCTAGGGAGCGAGCCATCAATTTTAAGTGAGTAATTCAATTTTTGCACATGCAATATGAAGGACTACAGTTAGCAGATACTCCATTCAAACACATGAACAATCACAAATATTTAACAACCAGGTAGCCGATTGCTGTATGAAAACCAATATTACTCACATGGAAAGATCATGAATATACCGAAGAACATTTAATAAGAGCACAGGCTCAGGAGATTAAACATTCTCACAGTAAATGAAACTCAGCTGAAAACGAAATAGTTCCTCTTCAACATCATTAATTGAAACACATTGATACATTCCCTTTTACTTTCTCCAACCAGGTAGAATTGCAGTTTCTTTTGCGAACTAAGTAGTTCCTTTTACAAGCCAACCTTTACAATTTTTTCCAGGGGAAAAAGCCCCCTTTCAGTCAGGCTTCCCGTTATTTAAACCACAACTGCTGTCTCCTGATCTGCCCTCAGCGTGTGATCTTTCAGAACCCTTCACGATTCAGTTTCCTCTCTGGTCGTTACGTTTTCCCCATCATTTCCACAGCCGTTTATCTTCTGACAGTAACTGTTGAAAATGCCTCGTCGGTGCCTCTGTCATTCATTTATGTTGTCCTTTTCTTTGCGATACGTTGCTTCAGCGATCTATGGGATTCTTTCTGCATACAACTTTGGTGCGTTATCCACTAAATTGAGATGTTAGGCATCTAAAATTTCTAACCATACTGATAAATCCACAAGGGGCTGGCCTGGTTCATCCGGGCGAGAACTCGCGGCAAAAATACACCAGCGGTCGGGCGATACTTGGATCGGACGGGAAAAGACTTCTGCATCGGATGGGGCAAGGCTTTCAGGAGCCGCAATGGCGGAGGAGCATAAGAACCAGGTAAGTGACAACATAGGCGATAAAGGAAACCGGACGCCGGAAAGGAGGGTATCGGAGGCTAGATTGCTCTACCACCCGCAACGGCGGATGATGCAAAGGCTGAGCGACGCGGGCGGGAGAAAAGAGCAACGAGTCGGACGCCGGGTGAAACTCTAATTGGGAGCTGACTTTATCCTCTCGGCCGCAACGGCGGGCCATTAGAAATTTAGGAGCAAGCGATCGAAACAACGAATCGGGCGTTGGACGAAACTCCAATCGGGCGTAAAGTTTGATCAAGGAGCCGCAACGGCGGGTGAGTTGAGGCTCAGCACCTTCCGAAAGAGGTCCGATCCAAAGCGCAAACCAACAGCGTTAAGGATCAATTGCAGCCAAAAAAAACATTTTTTCTTTGAAGGCAACATTTTCATGTTCTATGGGTATTAAACAGACCACACGACCCAAACTAAACTGAACGAGGCAAACAAAATAGCGGGAATTCAACTTCAAGATGAACAGATATGCTCGAGGGGACGAGCCTTTAACAATCAGTCCAAGAAAAATGATGAGGAGGGGTCCCAGAGTTTAAGTAAAAATAAAATCGGGGAGGAAAAGTTGCGGCAGCAACAAGTGCTTCTCTGCAAAAATATGAGGGTTATTAGTTATGTTTTACCATATTTGTTAAGCTCGACAAGTCGAGCATTCTACACTGTTGAAAAATATCCTGTGCGATAATGTACTTGATTTTTTATCTGTAGTGTCTTTAAAATTCAATGCTAAGGTTTCCTGTACAATGTTTAAATGTTATTTATAATGTTAAGTACTGGATTTTTACTTTGTAAATTTATTTAATCTTCAAAAACACTAGGGTTACTGTACAGGGTTTTTATAATAAATTATATTATTACAAAGAATTATAAAGGTTGTTATTATGATTTATTTTTAACCTTTGGAGGTACAATGACTCCATGTTTTTACTGTATTAATTATGTATCTACTGGATACAGCTTGAGTACATGGATTATATTTGTTTACTGTGCATTATAATGGAATAAAACATTGTTTATATTCATATTATACTCATTCTTATAAGAATATATTATTTACTCTTATTCTTTGTCTATTTATAATCTTTAATATAAATTAGTATTTTATTTTTGTATTATCACATTTACTGTACTATACTTTACAGAAGTGCTCTCTGTAATTTATACTGTCTTTATTATGTTACAAGTTAATACTTATAAAATAAAAGTAAAAGAACTACAAACTGCATTTGTTGACAGCTTAAAGCATAGGTTGGCAATTATAGAATTGGTTTATGCTTAACTGAATAAAACTAAATAAATGAAACACATAGATTACTATCCATAAGTATAATCTGGAATTCAATAAGTCACCTATAGAAACAAATCAACATTCTAGCTAATCTTTCTTTCAATTTTTATTTATTATACAAGCAGTAGTTAAATCTTGAAAGAAGTAGACTGTAAAGCATCTTTATTTAACTTAATCACACTCTAGTGAACTATTATACTCTTCTCTTGAATTTAATTAAGCAAGAGATTACTGAAAGTAACTACTGTATCAAAAACTGTTTTATCTACTCATTCCTGCTACTGTCAGTAATTAATATAGCTTCTTTCTCTGTTTCTAAAAGACTGACAGTTTCAGTATAAGTTAATACTACTGATACAATGATATTTCTTCTGATAACAACACAAAGAAAATACTCTATAACTCCATTAACATTCTATTCTGCATTTTCATCATACTATTTTCATTTATAATTTCACCCCTGTGCTGGAGTACGATCTGGTCACTCCAGATGAGGAAAAACACGGGAGGGGTTTTATTTTTCATCAAAAGATTCTATTACTAACAAACTAAAAACAACTTCATTACTAAACCATCTAAATCTTTACATCATAAGCTATAAACATAACATTCAATCATATATAGTTAATAAAATAAAGACTTATAGATGACAGAACCTGTTCTTGAGCTTGGACAACAACAGTAATGGGAGGCCATTCCTCCCTACCAACTCCTGGAGAGCACTCAAACAGCGACTTCTCAGGACCCCCGAGCTTGCACTGGTCTCCCTAGATAGAACTAGGTGCATCAATAATCACGCACCAGTCTTCGGACTCAATACAAACCCTGAACTTATCAGTAAGTTCTTCTCAGCTAGCAAGCTGTAACATACCAAGTTACTGCAGATTCTCTCTCAAAACACATTCCTTACAATTTTTCCCTTTTCCCCAATGACTTCCTTGAAGAGCATTCCTCCTGAATGATTCTTCTCCTGGAAAATATCTGAGCCACCTCAGCTCTATTCATTGGGTACTTTTAAAAGATTGCCTAGGTCTTTTTGGGTTAGTTGTCATTTATTGAGCCACCTGCTCTGATCCCACTTTCTTGGGGGATCATGACCCCAAATGTAGGGAAGTTTCCACCTGCAACATAGGAAGTGTTTGAGGATGCTGCCACTTTTCTTTTTCCCTCCACCTAGTTCCTTCCACCAGTTTGACCAGTACACTCTTATTAACAGCTCTCCCATGCTTTTGTCTCCATTTTTTATTTATTAATAATAAAATATTCAGAATTACATTCCACTTCTTTTGACTCTGCCGAGTCATCAATTCCTACTTAGCATTAACTTTAACATAATGTCTTAGGAAATCAAATTAAACAAGTAACATTATTTTACAAAATTGGGGTATGTGACATACACACCCCCTTAAAATGTAACGTCTTCCTCGATGTTACTTATTCTTCATCCTCTGAAGTCTCCTGGAATAGATTTGGGTATGCCTCCCGCATCTTACTCTCCAGTTCCCATGTAGCCTCTTCTGGACTAAGGTGCTTCCATTGCACCTTCACCTGTCCAATGGTGCGGTTCCGTAGAGTAATTTCCCTCCTCCCGAGGATACAGTCTGGTGCCACCAGAATTTCTCCTTCTGGTTCCACCTGTACAACATTCCAATCAACCACATGAGTAGCATCATGAACATACTTCTTCAAAACAGAGACATGAAAAACATTATGTACTTTCAAATTAGGTGGTAATGCTAGCTGGTATGCAACTTGACCAATTCTTGATAAAATTTCAAACGGACCACAGTAACGTGGTGCTAACTTTGCACAACTCCCCAGTCTTAGAGAGCTTTTCTCTGGCCTTACCTTTATAAATACATGCTCACTTACCTGGAACTCCTTGGGAGTTCTTTTCAAATCTGCTTGGCTCTTTTGCCGATCCTGTGCCACCTTCAAATTTTTCTGCACTTGCTTCACAATTTCTTCCATTTCCTTCAACAATTCAGGTCCTAACACCAATCTATCTACTGGATTATTCCAAGAGATAGGAGTGTTGCATTTACGTCCATATAAAACTTCAAATGGAATATATTTAGCTGATGACTGATAGTTATTATTATATGCAAACTCTGCTAGATGTAAGCAGTCTTCCCACTTACCTGGCTGATCTTTAACATACATCCTTAATAAATCCTCCAGCACCTGATTCACTCTTTCTGTCTGTCCATCTGTCTGAGGATGGAAGGAGGTACTGAAATTCAATGTTGTATTTTATCCCTTAAACAAGGACTTCCAAAAATTTCCTGTGAATTTAGGATCCCTGTCTGAAATTATAACTTTCGGAACTCCATGTAGCTGAAAAATTTGCTTTAAGAATATATCAACTAGATTGGCGGCCTTGTAGGTGGTTTTGACAGGAATAAAATGTGTTGCCTTGCTCAACTTGTCAACTACCACCATAATAGAGTCATTTTGATTCTGATTTCTGGGAAGTCCAGTAATAAAATCTAAGCTAATCACTTCCCATTTCCAGTTGGGAATAGGTAAAGGTTGTAGCAAACCAGCTGGATGTTGGTGTTTAGTTTTCACTTGTTGACAATCCAAACATCTAGCTATGTATTCAGCTACCTTAGATTTCATATTAGGCCAAAAATATTCTTTTCTTAGCATGGTTACAATCTTTTAGTAACCTGGATGTCCTGAGTAAGGTGTTTTATGGACTTCATCCAAAATTAACAACTTAACCTTAGGCACATTAGGCACATACAGTTTATCTTTAAATAATAAAAATCCATTTTCATTTAAACTATAACCTTTTATTAAGCTTTATGTAGGTTTTTCCTTAGCTGTAATTTGCAATTTCTGATAATTTTCATCTTGTTTTGCCCCTTCGTTAAGCTGTTCATTTAAATCAGAAGCATAAGTGCTGATTGCTGCTGTAAAGTTTAGCTTTGTGTTCCTACTTAAAGCATCAGCCACCTTATTTTCCTTACCCTTTATGTGCTGGATTTCAAAATCATATTCACTCAAGAAGGCTAACCACCTTGCTTGTCTTGCGTTTAAGTTAGGCTGATCTAAAAGATATTTCAGTCCTTTATTATCAGTCATTAGAATAAATTTTCTGCCTATTAAATGATGTCACCACATTTTCAAGGCGTGTATAAGAGCTGCAAGTTCTAGATCATAAGTTGCGTAATTCTTTTCGTGGATTTTTGACTTCCTAGACTCATAGGCAATGACATGTCCGTCTTGAGTTAGAACACCACCTAAACCATCATTACAGTCATCAGTGCATACTATGAAGTCCTTATTAGGATCTGCTATTCTTAGAATAGGTGCACTTGTCAATAAGGTTTTTAATTTCTTAAAACTTTCTTCACATTTTGAGTTCCAATCAAATTTCTTACCTTTCTTTTGCAAAGAAGTGATCGGATTTGCTATTCTTGAAAAGCCTTCAATGAATCTCCGGTAATAACCGGTAATTCCCATGAATGACCTAACATCCGTTACATCTTTTGGGACCGGCCAATCTTCGATTGCCCGTATCTTTTCAGGATCGTCTGAAATCCCTTCCTTAGTCACTACGTGACCTAAGTACTGGATTTCATCCTTAAAGAAGTCACACTTACTGAACTTCGCGAAGAGTTGTTGTTGTCGCAACTCTTGTAACACTATCTTTAGGTGTTCTTTATGTTTTTCTTTCGTTTTAGAGTAAATTAAGATTTCGTTGATAAACACGACAACAAATTTATCTAAGTTTTTATGCATTATATTATTCATTAAGCACATAAAGACAGCTGGGGCATTGGTAAGCCCAAATGGCATTACGACAAACTTGTAATGTCCATACCTTGTTCTAAAGGCTGTCTTGAAGATATCTTCATCCTTAATTCTTACCTGATGATATCCTGACCTCAAGTCTATCTTTGAGAACACCGTGGCTCCACGTAGTTGATCAAACAGATAATCTATGCGGGGCAACAGATATCTGTTTTTAATAGTCATCTTGTTTAGTTGACGGTAGTCTATGCATAGTCGCATAGTTCTGTCTTTCTTTTTGACAAAGATGACCGGTGCTCCCCAAGGAGACACACTAGGTCGAATGTACTTCTTATCTATTAACTCTTTTAGTTGTGATTTTAACTCATTAAGTTCTAAAATATTCATTCGATACGGGGCTTTTGAGCTAGGTACCGCACCTGGCACTAGATCAATAGTGAAATCCAGTTCCCTCCTTGGAGGTAATCCTGGAATTTCTTCTGGGAATACGCCAGTAAATTCTTTTAAAACAGGAATATCTTCTATTTTTAACTTATCTGTTCAGATTTACTTGCCTCATCTGTAATAGTTACAACATAGGCTTTACATCCTTTTCTGACAGCTCTTTTAAGTTGTAAAGCATAAATATGTCTGATTACAGTTTTTCTAGGAATACCCTTAACTTTTACTGGTTGTTTATCACTATTTAGACACGTGAAAGTTTTATCGTAACAATTTAAAACTACCTTATGCTGCTCTAACCAATCCATGCCAATCAGTAAATCATATGAGCCAAGTGGCAAAACATTAAGCTTAACTGTAGTTTTAAATTCATCCATAAGTAAAGCACATTCTTTCACAAAACAGGTTACTTTTCTTTTTGCCCCTGTGGCTAATTGAACTAACCAGGAATTATCAAACTTATCGACAGACAAATTACATTTTTCCACTATCTGAGGTGCAATGTAACTAAGACTAGCTCCTGGATCGATTAAAATGGTTACAGGGGTTTGGTTAATCATCCCTTCCACTTCCACCATGGAAGTCTGATTGTCAGCTTGGCGGTTCTCCAAAGCTGCATTTATTCTGGGCATAGTCCTCGCTAGTTCTCCAACGGTCATTTCCTCCTGCACAGTGTGAATATTGCTGACTGACTTTTTTTGGTTTGGGCAGACCGAAGCATAGTGCGGGCCATTACATTCCCAGCACTTAACAGGCTCCTTTTGTTCAAAACTCTTAGTGAAATTCCCATGGTTATATGCAGCTTCCTTGCTCTTAAAGTTATTCGAATTATTGGAAGTACCATTTCTATTTCCCTGGAAATTCTTATTGTTAGAATAATTTTTATTCTTATTAGTCTTGAAATTCCTCTGGGGTACAAATTCCTTCTTCTTAAACTCAAGCTGATTGTTGTTTTTCTTAGCCTTCCAGTTAGCTAAGCCTTCTTTCTTCTTGTTCTGTTCAAAACAGAAATTAGCCTTTCTCATGGCTTCCTCCAGAGTCTTCGGGTTATCATACTCAATTCTGTCCTTGATGTGATATGGTAGATAGCTCAGAAATCTCTACACTTTAGGTTTCTCGTCTACTAGGTAAGGTACATACCTAAGCAAGCTTAAGAATTTACTGTTCAAATCCTTCATAGTCATTGAACCTAACTTCAATTCGTAAAATTATTTAGCTCTTTCTTCGTAATATTGCTCGGACAAAAATTTCTTCTTGAAGTACCTTTTAAACATACTCCAATTAACTTCTTTTTCCCTGATACCCTTGACTCTCTTTAGATCTTGCCACCATATGTCTGCTTTTCCGGAGAGATTATATATTGTCATTCTTGCCTTCAGCTGATTTGAATAATTGTAGATATGAAAATACTTCCTCATCCCGGATAACCAGGACTCTGCTTCTTCCCCTTTTTCGGTCTCTCCATTAAAAGTTGGGGGCTTTATCTTTTTAAACTCCCATGAAATTTCCTCATATGGTCTGTATTTCTTCTTCCTGTCATACAACTCAGCCTCACTACTGTCACTAGTAGTATGGTAACTTTGTCGTTCACCGAACCCTTCAGATGATGAACTGCTTTAAGTTTTCACCAGCTTCATCTTTTTAGACCTTCTTTGATGACTAACATCCTCAGATTCTGATATTTTGCTCCTTCCTTCAGTTTGGAATTTTTCTATTAAAATTTGGTTCAACTCTTCCTGGGCCTTCAAAATCCTCTCATTCTCTTTCTTGACTGATTCCATTTCAGTCTTCAAATCTTTTAAGTCTGCAACAGTTCCGAAGAGTTGGCAATCTCCTCCTCTAACATAGGTTCTCTAGGCAATTGTCTTGTCTCTGTGTCTGGAGACTCCTCCTGAGCATACTCTCCCAACTTCTCCATACTTGCCTGTTAATTTTCAGTAAAATAATTTTTTTGTTCTTTACATAAAACATAATATATGTTAGTATCTTATTTTACTTCACTGTTCTATGGAAGCTAGTTGGGCTGCATCAAGGCCTAGTGTTTGAACCTTGTGCTCTGATACCACATGTCAAAACCCCAAATTTTCCGAAAAATTTAAAAAATTTGTAAATGCATATAATTTTCGTAATTACAACAAACTAATTATTAAATTAATTATATGTTACCAGATTAATTATCTGAATTATCTATTCGGTTATGTTTATCTTGCAGAACAGTTCTTTTCAGTTTACTGAATTGTTTTCTTAATGCGACTACAAGGTGGAACTGTCATGAAATTCAGGGCTTACTTAGCTTTCGAGCTGAAGCAGAAGTTTTCCTGTTCTGACAAACTTACAGGTAAGAAGTTTGGGTGCTGCCTGTTTGTAAATTTAAAGCATTCAGTTAAGAGTTCGTCGCAAGAAAAATAACTCCGTAAAGTATACAAATGCTAAACAAATTTCCAAGCTTAATGAGGTAAAAGAAAAATAATTTATCAGTCCTTCTTTTTAAGATGCTAAGGAGAAGAAATTTACAATTTCAATCGTGATGGCAACAATTGCTTTTCTTCTAATAGATGTAAATTATAGTTCTTATAGCATTTTGTTCTCTTTGATGTTAACTAAAGTCGTCGAGTGTAGAAAGCCTTAAATATTTCTTTATGAGCATAGTAAGATATGGTAGAGTTATAAAATCAGTGTTTAAATTAAATAAACAAAAGCACGTAGTTACTAATTACGCCATGAATAACTTGACAACTTGGCCACTGCTTGAATGAACATGGTGTATACTGATAAAAATTTATGTACCAACATCTTACTTTTATTAATTGAAAATAAAAGGGATTATAACCTTCTTGCATACTATACTTATTTAAAATATATTAGTATTGGAGGCTTTAAGTCCTCTGTACATAACTACTTGGAAAGTAGTGATCAGTTATGGCATGTATATCTATATCATCTGATTTTCAAGTTTTAGCCATTAAGCATCTGGAGTATTATCAAGCATAAAACATATCTTGCTAGTTAAATATAATTCTTACAAAGATGAAGAGACTAATATTAGCAAGAAAGGTATTTATCAAAGAGTAAATTTATGAATTTCTTCCATGACAAAACAATTAACCTAGACTTCGAATAAAGTTAATTTGGTTTTGCAAATAAAAGCTATGTTCATTAAACAAGGGTCATAGGATAGATCCTTCCCAAGAAGAGACTATGGATTACCTTTGTTTAGGTTCTACATTCTTTTTCGAAAACCTCCTTATCCTTCTTTATAAACAAAACATACAAGGTTGAAAGTTGATTCTACCTTTGCTTATGTTATAAATACTTGGTTGGAGAATATTTAATTATAAATAAGTTCTCATCAAGAAGGATGAATGTTATATATTCCTTCTAATAATATAAACAAAGTTTATTAAAAACCAAGGTTATTGACTGTTGAATAAATTAATACTATAATGTATAGTAATGGATCGAAGTTCTCCACGCTGTTAATAAGCTTTGCAACCTCATGATATGGTAATGATTTTTGATATTATGCACGTCCGTGTAGGTTGACTTTGGAGTTAGACTATGGTCGATTCTCCAATTATTAAAATGATTGGAAGGATACTCGTGAGGTAAATGATCACTGGAACTATAGACTTGAACCAACCATGAGAAATTTGATTTGCGGGCTGTCGTGGCATCGTTTGGGCCATGCACTGCATGAATAAAAAGACCACTTGTAACCCTAGCATTATTATTTTCTCCGTCGTTCTTGCCTTTGTCTACTTTGCTATTGCACTCGACCTTCATGTCGTTCTTTGTGACTAGCTCGAATGGCATTTGCCTAGCCTGTTTTTGGTCTTCCCCGCTGTGTAATTTCTGCTTTGGAGACTGAAAGAAGGTTGTAATGGAATGCCCTCGTTGCTTAGATTAGAAGGGTTGCATTTCTCCAGGGTTTTATCCTCCACCGCTTGCTCTACTTGGCGTCTGTCAGTCTGCAAGTTGTTTCTCCCTTGGCTTGGCAGTGATAGTTGAAGTTGCTTCTCTTTAAGTAACTAGTGCGTAGGGTTTTGTGGTATTGGCCACGACCCAAGTGGTACACTTGCTCAGTCAAAAATTTCACCTCTCGGCCGCTGTAGGTGGATACAGTGTTGGTAACCTCCATCTTTCTGTGGCAGATAAAAGGCTGTCTCCTCCTTGTGTTGGCTGCTATGTTGCTGGTTATCGGTGGTTACATTTCCTTAAAGTACTGAGGTAAGAATAACTTCGGCTCTTCCGTTATTATTGTAAATTCTTTTACTTATAAAACTGTTACTCTTGATTCATCGTATTAACAGTAAAATATGATGAAATCGCAGGTGTAACCTGTCTCTTCCTCTCTGCGCAGCTGGTTTCAAGTGGCGACGACTTAATGTTTACGGTAAGCCTTGGACTTGCCATGGCTGTTCTACCTTGTACAAACCCTTATGGGATTTTAAGAGTTGATCGTAGTGGCTTGAATAACCCTTGTGGGTTTTGGTTGTTCTGGTTATTTGACTCGCTGTTTTAATGGGTGTTAACCCTTGCTTAAAGAAGGGTTCTCCGACTATGGCCGTGAGTGTAAATTTCGTCTTGTTTTAAATACTGTGTTTATATATATATATATATATATATATAAATAAAGGAGAGGCTGTAACAGTCTTAATCTGGATTTTAATTACGGTCGTGAGTAAAAATACTGTGTTGAACTCTACTGTTATTAATTCTGTTTGTATCCTTTTGGACTATTAGGGTTTTACTCTAATTTTGACAGCATAAGAAATATATATCACAACTTCTTTTAAATTACTGTTAATTTATAATGCTTCTTTGCAAAAATATGAGGGTTATTAGTTATGTTTTACCATATTTGTTAAGCTCGATAAGTCGAGCATTCTACACTGTTGAAAAATATCCTGTGCGATAATGTACTTGATTTTTTTATCTGTAGTGTCTTTAAAATTCAATGCTAAGGTTTCCTGTACAATGTTTAAATGTTATTTATAATGTTAAGTACTGGATTTTTACTCTGTAAATTTATTTAATCTTCAAAAACACTAGGGTTACTGTACAGGGTTTTTATAATAAATTATATTATTACAAAGAATTATAAAGGTTGTTATTATAATTTATTTTTAACCTTTGGAGGTACAATGACTCCATGTTTTTACTGTATTAATTATGTATCTACTGGATACAGCTTGAGTACATAGATTATATTTGTTTACTGTGCATTATAATGGAATAAAACATTGTTTATATTCATATTATACTTATTCTTATAAGAATATATTATTTACTCTTATTCTTTGTCTATTTATAATCTTTAATATAAATTAGTATTTTATTTATGTATTATCACATTTACTGTACTATACTTTACAGAAGTGCTCTCTGTAATTTATACTGTCTTGATTATTTTATAAGTTAATACTTATAAAATAAAAGTAAAAGAACTACATAGTGCATTTGTTGACAGCTTAAAGCATAGGTTGGCAATTATAGAATTGGTTTATGCTTAACTGAATAAAACTAAATAAATGAAACACATATATTACTATCCATAAGTATAATCTGGAATTCAATAAGTCACCTGTAGAAACAAATCAACATTCTAGCTAATCTTTCTTTCAATTTTTATTTATTATACAAGCAGTAGTTAAATCTTGAAAGAAGTAGATTGTAAAGCATCTTTATTTAACTTAATCACACTCTAGTGAACTATTATACTCTTCTCTTGAATTTAATTAAGCAAGAGATTACTGAAAGTAACTACTGTATCAAAAACTGTTTTATCTACTCATTCCTGCTACTGTCAGTAATTAATATAGCTTCTTTCTATGCTTCTAAAAGACAGACAGTTTCAGTACAGGTTAATACTACTGATACAATGATATTTCTTCTGATGACAACACAAAGAAAATACTCTATAACTCCATTAACATTCTATTCTGCATTTTCATCATACTATTTTCATTTATAATTTCACCCCTGTGCTGGAGTACGATCTGGTCACTCCATATGAGGAAAAACATAGGAGGGGTTTTATTTTTCATCAAAAGATTCTATTACTAACAAACTAAAAACAACTTCATTACTAAACCATCTAAATCTTTACATCATAAGCTATAAACATAACATTCAATCATATATGGTTAATAAAATAAAGACTGATAGATGATAGAACTTGTTCTTGAGCTTGGACAACAACAGCAATGGGAGGTCATTCCTCCCTACCAAATCCTGGAGAGCGCTCAAACAGTGACTTCTCAGGACCCCCGAGCTTGCTTTGGTCTCCCTAGCTGGAACTAGGTGCAGCAATAATCACGCACCAGTCTTCAGACTCAATACAAACCCTGAACTTATCAGTAAGTTCTTCTCAGCTAGCAAGCTGTAACAGACCAAGTTACTGCAGATTCTCTCTCAAAACACATTCCTTACAGTTTTTCCCTTTTCCCCAATTGCTTCCTTGAAGAGCATTCCTCCTGGAAAATATCTGAGCCACCTCAGCTCTATTCATTGGGCACTTTTAAAAGATTGCCTAGGTCTTTTTGGGTTAGTTGTCATTTATTGAGCCACCTGCTCTGATCCCACTTTCTTGGGGGATCATGACCCCAAATGTAGGGAAGTTGCCACCTGCAACATAGGAAGTGTTTGAGGATGCTGCCACTTGTCTTTTTCCCTCCACCTAGTTCCTTCCACTAGTTTGACCAGTACACTCTTATTAACAGCTCTCCCATGCTGTTGTCTCCATTTTTTATTTATTAATAATAAAATATTTAGAATTACATTCCACTTCTTTTGACTCTGCTGAGTCATCAGTTCCTACTTAGCATTAACTTTAACATAATGTCTTAGGAAATCAAATTAAACAATTAACATTATTTTACAAAATTGGGCTATGTGACAACACATATTTTAGGTATCAATCTTACATTATTTATCTCCTTTTTTTCGCAAGCTCCATGTTTTGAACACTTGCACCTAAGTCGAATGAAGACGGAAATCCTCTTTGAATAACTAAGTGGACTCCACTCATGAGAAAACATGACAAAAATAAATGATTTACAACTTTTATTGGTCAACTCATGTGTCTTTCCCATCTGATTTTCCATGGAGAACATCCTCCTAGGATGCCTTCTATATGTAAGAAGTTTCTTAAGTTAAGGAGTGATGTTAAGAAATGAGATTGGTAATTCTATCAAAATTACACCATCCTCAACATCTATGGAATAGATGTATAACTTTATTTATTACTAGTTTACCTCGCCTCTTGAATTTTCACATTACAATACATTAGGCAATGATTAAATTATGATCACTGTATTTTTCTTCTAAACAAAAAAGTGATTTTTTTCCCAACATAAGTCTCCTCTTTTGCGGCTAAGAGAAAATCACCGCTAAGGTAAGAGATGTTAAGCTCTTTCAAGTTTGAAATGTCAAAAGTGTTGCATTATTACCCTTTTATCGTATTATGTATGAACGAATAACTTTGGATAAATCTACACCACACCTTCGCCCTTGCAACCTAGAATTAAAAAGATTTGAAAACAAAGAGTTGGAAAGACATGTAAGAGATCATGGAAGACAATCAAATACAACCTAAAACAACAACAAAGGTTGTTAGGGTCCTACCCTAACTCCCTTAAATAGATAGATAGGTTGTTATGTATTGAGTCCATCTATATGAAATAAGGCCCATGAAGTAGATATAATGTGATAGGAATATTTTTAAGAAGGATTACTAGAAGGTTCCACCCATTAGCATGGTTACCTTTCTGTTGGGATATTCATTGATGATTTGTTGTGCCTAGAATTTAAAGTAAATACCTTTTGACTTTCCATCCCATAGAATTTTGACTTTCACCCTTCTCTTGATAAACTACTTTAATGTGCATGCATTAATATTGTAACACATTGAATTCTGTTACCAAATTGGGTGCAAGGATGATCACCAATCCATCATTTGGATTGTTCGTAGTCTAACCACTTACACTACATTTCAATGTACTTTTTAATTTGTAAATGGATCCTCATGCCCTTAGGATCACAATCAAACATTTGCACACTCAATTCTTGAAGCCCATACCCTATGTATTGTTGGTTTTTCGAGGGAAAGCATTAGTTACAAAACAATTAACTATAATCAAGGAATCAAAATCCCATTAATAAGTAAATAGAATTTGCTTTCATAAAAACAACACTTTCAAACTAATGCCTTGAACTAAATCAACTTGGAATAAATCAAAAGGCAAATATGCAAAGCTTGAAAGAAATAAACATCCCTTAAAGGAAACTATAAATCTCATGTAGGCAAGTTGTTAGCAAGGTGAAAAGTTATAAGAGGCAATGTGAAAATCATCCGATATTGTTCAACATTTGTTAACAAAAGTCTAAAGTTATATGTACAAGGCAATAGAATTGAATGATTATGCACGAAATATTCATCTGTATCAAAGGAATGTAAGCATTTGTCTTCAAAGAATTTAAAATTGTTATGTCACACAAGTGGATAGCAACTTGGTGACTCAACTTTATTTCAAATAATTTTTTTATCCATGAACTGTCACTTCCATCCTAAATGAATGGTCTCAGTGTTCACAATTGTGTGTGTGTGTGTGTCTCTTGAGCCTAATATTAATTCAATGAGACTCATGGAGGGTAGAAACCATATGCAATCGTCCACTCCAACTTCAATGATTCATACAACTTATATTGGGTGACCCTTAACGTGAATAAATATGTTCATGATGGAAACATATATAAAGTGTCTATGCTATTAAGTGCTAAATAAAGGGCATTTAAATGGAATTTACCCTGAATAATTGTTAGAAAAATAGGACCGTAGAGCAATAACAATAAACAATAAACAAGATGCAAATATTAAAACACATTACAGGAGAGACACAGATATAACGTGGTTCACCCAAGATGGGCTACGCCACACATAAATTGCTAGTCCTTTATTATTATATCATCCAACAAAATGGAGGGATACAACCTGCAGCAACTCCACTGCACTTCCTCTTCACTCTCTTATAGTCTCTCTCACGCAATCATAGATATTGTTTTACAATGCTACAATACAATAAACATGTGTATTACAATGCTTTCCTTTTATAGGGGAATTAGCATGGGAAAATACCATGGGTCACCCAATACCACGGGCCCGTAAACTATTGGCCAGCAAACATCCCAAAAATTTATTTCAAGGGCTTCACGCCCACACCCCCTGCTGGGACGAGTGTACAATAAAACTAGGGTACAAACACGGATAAACAATAACATCTTTGAATCAAGAAGATCGGGCTCCACAACCAACAAATAATTTCCCTCATTTTGTTGAAACATTCCACATGTGTAATGCTAAGTTAATTTGCAAGTGAAACAACATAAGTTTGAAGTTATCTTGTCATATTTTTGTTGAATGGGGCTTTGAAGCATTTGTATCCCAATACATGAATATCATGGATTGTTCTACAATAAGGATTTAAATCAATAGGCCAAGATTATTGGGTGACCTCTCCTCTATCATTCTCCACACATGTCAATTATTAAAAAAAATTCCGAAGAACAATCATGAATTTCACCATCTCTTACCATGGGTTATGCTTTAGAATGAAATGGGTGTTTGATAAGACTCTGGTATGTGCAGTTGTGTGATTGATTAGCCCTACTAAAAAGCTTCAAAAGGATAATTGCAGGGGGGAACTCTATGCATTATAACAAAGGCGAGCATGAAATCAAGTTAACATATAGATGATTTAGGATCCACGTATCAACAATACATTTACAAACACAAAATGAATCCTATATTGCAAAATCCTTGCAACTAATTAGTCTTATGAGAAGAACCAAGAACTCACTATGCTATCAAAATGAAGGAAAACAAAAAACCAACTTGTAAAACTAGTGTCTTTAAGAACCACTTAAGAAAAACATGTGAGTTAATCTACAAATAAAGAAAGTAAATTGATTCTACTTTTAACCTAACATATGCATGCGTTGCTCATTAAAATCATGAATTCATTTAGAACATTGAAGTATGACGATACCTATCAAAATATCCAAATGGAGCATAGATATGCAAGGCTAACATGATAAATGACATGATCGAAATAATTATGGCAATATGGATCTCACTCATGGTGAAGAATGCAAGGTGGTCAGTATGGTGTGCAAGCTCATCCATTTCCTTATTGTTCCCAATGAAGGGTTCAAATCTGGGAAGTGTTTTTTTCCCATATCCTAGTTGTTCTAAAAGTTGTTGAATTTTTAATAATTTTGTATAAATGAATGCTTTCTTACTTTTACAATTAGATTTATATGCATAAATGAAACCATAAAAAATTTCCATAAATAATTTAACATGTAGGATCTAATGTCATGTCCCCAATTAAATAATTTCCAAATAAGACTACTTGCAAATAATGCCTCACCAACCTACTAGTTCCCTAGGTTGATATGGAGACATAAATTTTGTAATAAGGGGATATGGGACCCAAAAGGACTTTAGTTTATCATATTCACATTTAAATGGGTCACATAAATGATAGATGCTAAGAAAATAAGGTGGCATGGATTCATGGAGACACATGGAAGCTTATGGAGCCTCTGGGTGACTAGATTTCCCGCACACTTGGCATGATCTTCATCCAAATTCGAACACATGGGTAATGGAACATTATTGGATGGTGATGTGGTGTCAAATATAATATAACAAGCCAATGAATTCTATTTGGTAAAGGAGATTAACTCCCATGGAAGACGAAGAGACTAGAAGACAATGTGTGCCACTTGGAAGGAGATTCCATGCACTCTATGACAACAAATGATGGAAGATTCTATGACAAGTATGAAAAAATCAGTCCTGATTGTTGACATATGAGAAATCTGACATTACATGGATAAAAATAGCCACCAAGAGGTCGAATTTTGGAGTTAGAGGCAACCATTCAAATTGGGGAAATAATTGGAGCATGAAGAGGAAGACAAGTATCGTATGAGTTACTAATCCACTAAGATGAGTTGGAGGAATACCATGGAGGGAAATTAAACCTTATGAGGCCTCATGAAGGTTATAAAAATATGTCATGAGGAAGGAGAGGATATTTTTATCATTTTTTAATTGGCCTTTGGCATTTTGGAGATCTTTTTATTGTCCATTGCACTGTGAGTGTTCACTCTCCTTGCTTGTGAACCAATTTCGAGGGAGTTGGATTCCTTTCCAAGTTGGTTGATGGATATGCCATTAAGAACCCTAATTGGAGCTTAATGAAGGAGTTTTATTTTCAGTTTGAAGGTCCATACAATCAAATTCTCATCTATCTCCATATTGTCTCATTGCTTCTTCTCCATTCCCCCACACTCACATTTGATGGCGCACTTGTTGGAGTGATTCTTACACCTTGCTGAGGATAGTTGATGCCCAAGCTTTGATTATGATGTATGGATCTGTAATCTCATTTCCATATTATCTGTAAGTCAAAATATCAAGAACACACATGTTAGAGACTCACATTCCCATGTTCTTGAATAACTAGTTTTCATGGATTGGCTTCAATATTGAAGTAGCTTTATATCATATTTGTATGAGGACATTTATATGAGTTTTATGATCATGGGGAAGCAATATATGATTTATGTCTTTGTAATATTATGTTTGTGTTCCCTATAAGTAGAAATATGATAAACACATGTATGAAAAGCTTGCATACTCATGCCCTTGTATCACTAGTCTTCATGGATTTTGGCTTCAATCTTGAAGTAGTTTTATACCAGATTTGTATGAGAGATATNTGATTTATTACTCTATAATTTCATGTCCATATCCTCTGTGGATCGAAATCCAAGAAACCCATGCATGAAAAGCTTGCATTCCCATGCCATTGAATCACTAGTTTCCATGACTTTGGCTTCAATCTTGGAGGAGTATTGTATCAGATTTGTGGGAGGGTTTCCCTTTGAGTTTTATACTATTGGGGAATAAATTTTTATTGCATATACTACCACAAAATTTCATATTACTCTCAGAACCATATATTATACCTTTCGTATGTCAAAGTCTAGCTAGTAATGCAATTTCCCTCAAGCAATTTCTATGAAAGTTACCCTACAAATGTTGCAGATCATAAGCCATTTGCAGAAGTTAATAAACATGATTAATGATATTAATTGATGTCTAATACTCATTCTCATACTCTTTTCTTAAATTTTGGAGGGTTGTACTTGATTTGGAGAGCTAGTTTGGTCATCACCCTTGGGGGGATTTGAGCACAATTTCCTAGTAAATTTGCATTGTTTCACCTTAACCCAAAACAGGTTTTCAAAGGTCTTAAGTCTGATACAAAGTGTCCATATACCATATTGGTATGTTATAATAATCACCATACCCTTACATTTCAAATTCGAGACCATTTGGTGAAAGTTGGAACCCTATAGAGTCATGACTAGTTAAGCTCGGATTTTTCCCAATTTGTAATTTTCTCCAAAATTCCAAAAAAGGACATTACATATAACCAAGAATAACAATAGACAAGATACACAACATTTTATCCTGGGAAATCCTCGTGGGGAAGAAAACCCAACAACCTTTCTTAGAAGAATAATGTTCAAGCCAAGTACAGTCATCTCATGAACATGCTCTACCATACAAGAGAAACAACACATGAAGAAACCCTAATCACGACAAAGATGACATAGAAAACTTATCTCTATGAAGATGGCCTCCAAGGTGTAGCGCTAGGCATACATAAACATCAATAGCTTTCCTCATGAGAAAACCCTAAAAGATAACTCATGAGGAAACCATAATTTCGACCCTCCTCCTTCATGCGTTGCTCCAAGAGAGACAAGGCTAGATGTAAGGTGATGAAAATGAGAGGAGTGAATCTATATTTACACAAGACTCTCCTAATTTACATGGGGCCACTTTCCACAATAAAATAACAATAGATTTACATTTGAGACTAGGTTGACATGGCATATACATAACATGACTCCCACATGCACATCATGGAGTCACTTACCACAATAACATAACAATACATTTACATTTGAGACCAGGTTGACATGCCATATACATAACATGAACCCCACATGCACATAACATGACCCACCATGTACCCACATGGTTTACATCAAGTCCCCACATAAAGACATTTTAGTACGCATCATATAACCAACTTGTGTCCACATATAATACATCATGTGCCCGTACAATACATATTCTCAACATATACCCACGTAGGATATATCATATGTCTATCTTGTACTCACAAAGTGTACATCATATGTCCACCATATACCCACACATGATATATCATATTCCCACATGACATATATCATCGGGGTCTTCTTCATCGTTCAATGGTCATGCATTGAGCCCTTGAACATCTTCAATTTTTCTACAGGAAAGGTTGTCTCTAATCTTGCAACATCATCATAGCCTCCTATTGCAGCTGCAACTATTTTCCCAAATTTTTGAAAATTTGGACCCTCCTTTTAATTTTATCTTGCCTGGGAGTGTGTGGATTCATGAACTCTATTTTGTTCTTCCCTCTGCTACAGTTTGGATTGTTTTGAGATCAACTGTTTTGATGCTTTTTGAAAAATTGTTGTGTTTGCAAATTCTTTGGGTCGTGGAGTTTAAAGTTTGATCTGAAAATGTTGTCCTTTGATCTGAATGATTTATTTCAGTGCTATCGGAAGTCTATTTCTGTTCGAATCAAAGTTTTAGTTCTCTTTGCAGCCGCAGTTTCGGAGAAAAAACAAACTACTTCTATCGCTGCACCACCGAAGTCTTTCGAAACTTAACATTTTTTTTTATTTGGTTTTTCGGAGGTCAGTTGAACATGAATCGCGGCCATAGTTCTCTATGCAGCCGCCATTTTGGAAACCTTGTTGTTTATCTTACTGACGTTGCGGAGATCCTTATTTTATTTTTTCCGATCCGTAGTCTTAAAGTTTTCGATCGTCGAAGTTTTCATTGGTTTGCAGAAGCTGTAGTTTGATTGTTACTCGTCGTTGTGGCTTCTCAATGAACTAATCGCCCGATGCTGCTGTTCCGTTCGCCGATGGTTTGTCCTGACTTTCGCCGATGTTTTATTTTTTGCTGTGGAATCCATTGTCCATCCACCTTCCGCCGTTGCGGCTACGTATTGATCTATCCTGCCGATGCTTTATGATTAGTCTTTCCAATCCTCGATGCCTGGATGACAGTTGCTGTTGTTTTATTTTTGCCGACGGATAATTCTTAGTCTTGATGTTTCCATGGCTTTACTGCTTAAAACTTTGCTTTTCGATGATTTGTTTTCTCTATCGGAGCATTTTTTAATGTTTGATCGGAGGGTTAGTCTCTTGTGTCGCCGACACGGCAGTTGCATTGAGCTCATCATCACCGACGTTTAGTCATGGAAACTTTCGATTACTGCATTTTTCATTTGAAAGCGGAAGCCACAGTCTCATTGTCTTCCGCAACGGCGGCTCCAGAATGGACTAACCATCCACCATATAAATCTTCCGCTTGCCGATATTTTTATTTTGATCGTGGAAGCCGTAGTCTGATGGTCTTCTGCTGTTGCGGATCCTCAGTGAACTGATCATCCGATTGTTATAGTTTTTCCGCCTGCCGAAGTGGATTATCTGCCAAACGGTTAGTGTCTATTGCTTCCAACTGTCGGTAGGGTTTTCCCACCGTATTTTTGTTGTGTCATTACTCTACTTTATGGGATGGCGGAGTTTTCCCATGAGTGTGGGTCGAGTCAAAGTTTTTGTGATGAAGAGAGAAATTTGGGGGTTTTGGTGTACTAAAGGGTGATGGTTACTTTGTCTTTTCATGCTTTACATTTGTTTATAGTTCATTTCATATAATGTGTGTATTGATGCAATTCATGTTACTTTGTCAAATGCTAATTGATCTAATGGCTCGTTATTCATGATAGGGTGATCGCTGTTGTAGAGAAGACGTATCTAAAGGACAAAGCAGAAGGGAGCTAGTCGAAGAAAAGAAAAATGAAGAAGCATAAATAGAGAAAAGAAGAAGCAAGTTGGGTTCAAGCTCAATTGGATCTAGCAAGAGACCAACGGATTATTGAGCAAAATAAATAGAGGCAAAGGCCTAGGCTTGGAAAAGTTCGGCAATTACCAAGCTGGTCCCTTTTTTCATAAAAATGCTCTTAAATCATAAATCTGAAATGTAATGTTTGTATGAATCATGAGCACTCACAAACTGACAAAACCGTGAGATTAAAACGGTTGGGGGAGCCCAAAGGTCACCCGGCGGGGCAACCCAAAGGTTTTGTTGTTTTTGTATAAATATAGGAAAGTTAGAGGGAATGAGGGACTTTTTCCCAGTTAGATTTGTGAAGACATATTGTAAGAAGAACTATTTCCTTTTGCAATAGATAATTACAATTTGCGTGTTGGAGAAAGCTTGGTGGAATGTTCAAATGTTGTGTTATGGATTTGCTGAAGAGGAACTATTTTGTTTTCAGCTTTGTGTCCATTAATTGTGAGATCGTTCTAACTCTTTGAACCTATGTTCTTGTATGAATATTCTCTGGTTTATTTTATGAAAATTTCCACTATGAGTAATGAATGTTGTTCATAAACAATTGGCTATCTGGTTGTTCAAATATCTTTAAATGTTCATGTGTTTTGAAAGAAGTATCAGCTATCTGTGATTTTTCATAATGCATGTACAAAATACATTACTCATTAATAAATGATAATTTTTCTCCCTAGGGATAGGTTAGGTAGTTAGTTTTAATTTCTTGATGTGTGTGATTTAAATGCGAGAGAGTTTAAGACGAGAGGTAAGAACCTGCGCATCACATTGTGACCACTCCTCGTATTCTCTATCAATCTGCATTTTAGATAGGCACTTGCATATCATACTTAAAACTAAAAAAAAAAAAATATACATTGTGGACCGGTCCACAACCGGTAAAACCTTTTGTTTTTGTTACTCGACCTATGGTAGCCGGACCGCAAACCGGATGGATTCCCTACACCAAACAGTCACGGGCTAGTTGGGAACGTTGACTGGGGAGAATCCCTTATTGTTGTTGCCTACGAATTTCCAGGCCTCAACAGTTTTTGGTGCTAGAATGAGGGCCACCAGTGCATGGTTGGCTGAGGAAACCCATTTCCTCGAAATTACTCAACCGGTAACAGTTCTGAAAGCAGTTTATTTCCTGATCCAAATATTGAAGAGAATAGAGAACATTTGTTTGTTGTGGACAACCAAGTAGTAAATGATCTGAGAAGACACACACGGGATTATGTAAAGAGTATTGGAGGATTACCTATTATCCCTGACTTACCCCGAAGAGAATACAAGAAGAAAGACCGTCCCATCTTGGAAGGTTCAGTGTTGGTTGGAGATTTGGAAGAGTTAGTAGAAACAACATTACAGGAAGTTGTTCAGCCTTTGAATCAAGTGGGCCCAAATACACCTTACGGTTCACTTGTTAATACTCATGTTCCTTCACCTTATCACTCTCCACCCAGACTCATGGCAGGTGTAAATGCAAACCAGCCACCTAACCCACCAAATCCACTACCGGCTTGGAAAGCCAGATCACCCCTGAACTTAACACCTCCTTTGCATGACTTACATCAGGCTTTTGAGAAGTTGCTGCCTAAGTTTGATCCAAATGAGAAGGTTGTAGTAGATGACTATTTACAAAGTTTCTATTTGGCAATAGAAGGATTAAGGGCTGGGGAACATGAGGATGTAGTTTGTATACTTTTTCCACACACCCTTAAAGGAGTAGCAGCATCGTGGTACTTTGGTTTGCCTGCAAACTCTATCCCAGATTGGGATACCTTTGAAAATATTTTTAGAAGTAAGTACGCATCCCAAAAGACGCATGCAGCACTAATGAAAGGTTTATGCGCTTTGAAGAAAGAAAGAAAAGAGAAAGTGCATAGTTTCACCCAAAGATTTGCTGCTTATCTTAATATTTTTTCTGCAACTGATAAGCCCTCTGATAAAGTTCTGATTGAGTATTATACTCAGCTCTAGGGCCTAATTTGGCCATGCTTGCCAAGATGTTAGTCAAACCTACTTTATCAAAGACTTATGAAGAAGCTGAGAGAGTCGAAGCTGAAAAAGAAAGCATAGAAGATTATCCTGAGCCTAAGGAGGAGCAGTCACGTGACCTTGAAGGAATGTTGAGAATGATGCAGAAACTATCTAACAGGGTGATAGATTTGGAAAAAGAGAAGGAGGCTCAGAAAGCATATAAGCCTTACTATAAAATGAGAGAGGATAACAATCAGTCTAAACCTCCTCTGCACGGTTCAGCATCAATGAATCTGACAGAGGTAGGGATGGATAATTTTTGCACTTTTCACCAACAACCCCATTCTGAAAAGAATTATCCTCAATGGTTAAATTCAATGACGTTGGTAATGAATCAACTCTTGGATTCTAAATTGACTGAGGACTATGATGAGGAGGAAAAAGCTAATAAGACCATATAAAAACAAGAAAATGATACCATGTTTTTATGGGATTGTGTCTCGTTGTTTGATACAGAAAAAGTACTCTGAGACCTGAGAATATACCAATGACAACAAAAGAACTGAATTTGGACAATTCAATAATCTCAAAAATTAAGAAGTTGCAAGAGAATGTCAGGAGACAACCCAAGAACAATGTTGAGGACAAAGTACCTGAAATCACCATTATCAGCCAGGATTCGAAGCAAACCAACAAGCTTGCTAAGCCTATGGAAGACCAAGTAGGTGTTAGCAAAGAAAATTCTAAAAGGCCTGGAGAGATACCCACTGAAAACCAACCTATGGAGGAAGATGTCGAATCAAGTGTGGAAGGTAAGACTAGGTTTAAAACCCCACCATTCCTTCTGACTTTGGAGATTTTAAACCATAATGTGCATAATTGTTTGGTAGATTTTGGATCATCAGTGAATGTTATGCCACTCACAGTTTGCAAAAAAATTAATGGGTAGCCAAAACCTACTGCTTGGGAAGTCACTCAACTAGACAGAACTAGTGTCAAAGTAGTGGGGGAAATGGAGAATGTTCTCATTCGTTTATCTACAAATGAAAAGATATGTCAATTTATTGATATTATGGTGGCGGACATACTGGATGGGTATGGAATTATTTTGAACCGAGATTGGTCCACAAGGTTAAAGGGGTATTTTGCTTCAGATTGGTCACACTTATGGTTGCCTCATAAAGGGGTCCCAAATCAGATCAAAATTTTAAGGGAACCTTACATGAAACATACTATCACTAAGTTGGAAGAAGAAAAGGAACCAACAAATTATGTTTTGGGGAATTATCTAATGGAGCTTGAACCGGGAAACTACCAAGCGAAAGAAGCTAGCAGTACATCAAACACCCAGCCCAATCTCCTTCGGTTTTCACGAGCTGATGAGATTGATTGTAAAATAGTAGTTTCAGTTTCAGATATAGTTTTTTCAAGACCAGTAGATGTAGTTTTTGATAATGGGTAGGTCTTTCTCATTTTGTAGTCAAGCGTAGCCCCTTAACTTATAAGTTGTCAGATTTACAGGGGCGGGCATAGGACTAACCGGTTAGTGGTTTAGTTCTCAAATTTTATTTTTCTTAATTTTCATGTTTCTTGATTATCTTGTACATAAATAAATTGATTTGGTTGTTTATTTTCATTTATTTTATTTTTGTTTTGCTTTAGTCTAGATTTTGATTGATTTCAATAAAAAGAGGCAAACTTTTGGTTGCATGGAGGACATCAGAATTCTGGATTAACTAAAATCCTTGATTATAAGACTGTGTACTATTGTTTTATCTGAAATAATTTCTTCTAGTTTAACAGTTTTCCTAAATGGCTATGAACACATTGAAGTCCTACTTAATCCTCGTAAAATAACTCAGGATCAAAAGGTCTGGAATACTATGTTGAGGCTCCATCCATCTCACATGTAAAAATTTCCTAGGGGGTGACAGCAAAAGACCTACGGAAAGGAAGCAGGGTAAATAGTATATTATATATAAATGATCCCATGCCAAGAATTGAAAGCCAAAAGGCAGATAAGAGTAAAAAAAACTCCTATGAAAGCAATATGTATCAAAACAAAGTACTGAATCATTTAAGTACAAAATTGCCAAAGTTCTTCTCCGTCCCTGAGCTGAAAGTCAAATGCATCTCTCACACAAAAGGACACTATGGATAGAGGAGCCTGAATAAAAAATTCAAAAAGAATGGCATGCAGGAGGACTCATAAAGAACAAAAAAGTCCAAAAGCACAAAAAGTGCAAAATGGCATGGGAATGAGGAACAAATGAATATTTCTGTTTACCATATGTTACGATCCTATGGTGTCCAAGCTGGAAGCTACCCGAAGACAGAGGTAAAAATGAAACTCATTTTCTTGGCCTTGAAAGAGTTATCTTGACTTTGAAATCTTGGTTTCCTTTTTCCGAAATTGGACTATCATCAATGATTAAAAGTACATACATTTGCCATTTGGGAAATCCAGACATCTAGAAGAAGTCAATATGTTGGTTTTATTGTCAAACAGTCTGTTACTTAAGGAATAAATTGTCCAGAGATCTAGGTTCACCAGGTAGTCGCCAATTGTTGCAGCTGCAACTATTTTCCCAAATTTTTGAAATTTTGGACCCTCCTTTTTATTTTATCTTGCCTCGGAGTGTGTGGATTCATGAACTCTGTTTTGTTCTTCCCTCTGCTATAGTTTGGATTGTTTTGAGGTCAACTGTTTTCATGCTTTTTGAAAAATTGTTGTGTCTGCAAATGCTTTGGGTCGTGGAGTTTAAAGTTTGATCTGAAAATGTTGTTCTTTGATCTGAATGATTTCTTTCAGTGCTATCGGAGTCTATTTCTGTTCGAATCAAAGTTTTAGTTCTCTTTGCAGCCACGGTGTTGGAGAAAAAACAAACTACTTCTATCGCTGCATCGTCGAAGTCTTTCGAAACTTAACATTTTTTTTTAATTTGGTTTTTTGGAGGTCAGTTGAACATGAATCGCGGCCATAGTTCTCTATGCAACCGTCGTTTTGGAAACCTTGTTGTTTATCTTACCGACGTTGCAGAGATCCTTATTTTTTTTTCGTCGATCCGTAGTCTTAAAGTTTTCGATCATCGAATTTTTCATTGGTTTGCGGAAGTTGTAGTTTGATTGTTACCCGCCGTTGCGGCTCCTCAATGAACTAATCACCCGACGCTACTGTTCCATTCGCCGATGGTTTGTCCTGACTTTCGCCGATGTTTTATTTTTTACTGTGGAATCCATTGTCCATCCACCTTCCGCCGTTGTGGCTACATATTGATCTATCCTGCCGACGCTTTATGATTAGTCTTTTCGATCCCCGATGCCTGGACAACAGTTGCTGTTGTTTTATTTTTGCCGACGGATAATTCTTAGTCTTGATGTTTCCATGGATTTACTGCTTAAACCTTTGCTTTTTGATGATTTGTTTTCTCTATCAGAGCATTTTTTAATGTTTGATCGGAGGGTTAGTCTCTTGCGTCGCCGACACAGTGGTTGCATTGAGCTCATCATCGCCGGTGTTTAGTCATGGAAACTTCCGATTGCTGCATTTTTCATTTGAAAGCGGAAGCCGCAGTCTGATTGTCTTCCGCAACAACGGCTCCAGAACGGACTAACCATCTGCCATATAAATCTTCCGCTTGTCGATATTTTTATTTTGATCATGGAAGCCACAATCTGATGGTCTTCTGTCGTTGCGGCTCCTCAGTGAACTGATCATTCGATTGTTATAGTTTTTCCACCTGCCGAAGTGGATTATCTGCCAAACGATTAGTGTCTATTGCTTTCGACTGTCATTAGGGTTTTTCCACCGTATTTTTGTTGTGTCGTTACTCTACTTTATGGGATGGCGGAGTTTTCCCATGAATGCGGGTTGAGTCAAAGTTTCTGTGATGAAGAGCGCAGTTTGGGGGTTTTGGTGTACTGAAGAGTGATGGTTACTTTGTCTTTTCATGCTTTACATTTGTTTATAGTTCATTTCATATAATGCGTTTATTGATGCAATTCGTGTTACTTTGTCAAATGCTAATTGATCTAATGGTTGGTTATTCATGACAGGGTGATTGCTGTTGTAGAGAAGACGTATCTAAAGGAAAAAGCAGAAGGGAGCTAACCGAAGAAAAGAAAAATTAAGAAGCATAAATAGAGAAAAGAAGAAGCAAGTCGGGTTCAAGCTCAACTGGATCTAGCAAGAGACCAACGGATTACTGAGCAAAATAAATAGAGGCAGAGGCCCAGGCTTGGAAAAGCTCGGTAGTTACCAAGCTGGTCCCTTTTTTCATAAAAAATGCTCTTAAATCATAAATTTGAAATGTAACGTTTGTATGAATCATGAGCACTCACAAACTGACAAAACTGTGAGATTAAAACGGTTGGGGGAGCCCAAAGGTCACCCGGCAGGGCAACCCAAAGGTTTTGTTGTTTTTGTATAAAGATAGGAAAGTTAGAGGGAATGAGGGACTTTTTCCCAGTTAGATTTGTGAAGACATATTGTAAGAATAACTATTTCCTTTTGCAATAGATAATTACAATTTTCCTATTGGAGAAAGCTTGGTGGAATGTTCAAATGTTGTGCTATGGATTTGCTGAAGAGGAACTATTTCATTTTCAGCTTTGTGTCCATTAACTGTGAGATCATTCTAACTCTTTGAACCTATGTTCTTGTATGAATGTTCTTTGGTTTATTTTATGAAAATTTCCACTATGAGTAATGAATGTTGTTCATAAACAATTGGCTATCTGGTTGTTCAAATATATTTAAATGTTCATGTGTTTTGAAAGAAGTATTGGCTATCTGTGATTTTTCATAATGCATGTACAAAATACATTACTCATTAATAAATGATAATTTTTCTCCCTAGGGATAGGTTAGGTAGTTAGTTTTAATTTCTTGTTGTGTGTGATTTAGATGCGAGAGAGTTTAAGACGAGAGGTAAGAACTTGTGCATCACATTGTGACTGCTCCTCGTATTCTCTATCAATCTGCATTTTAGATAGGCACTTGCATATCATACTTAAAACTAAAAACACAAAAATATACACGATGGACCAAGCCGCAACCAGTAAAACCTTTTATTTTTGTTACTCGACCTACGGTAGCCGGATCGCAAACCAGACGGATTCCCTACACCAAACAGTCACGGGCTAGTTGGGAACGTTGACTGGGGAGAATCCCTTACTGTTGCTGCCTGCGAATTTCTAGGCCTCAGCACCTCCAAGGCATGTCCACTTAGGACATAAGAAAGATCTCCATAGCCACATAGGTTGGGCCACACATGCTAGTCCACATCTGAGCCACACAAGCTTCAGAGACGAATGCACACATAGGACTCTGCAAATCTCTTCAGCCATACTCAAGCTGGTCATGGGTCTTTCTCCCCTTAGTCCTAATCAAGCAGAATGTCTGTGTGAAGCTGCACCATTATCAACAAAAGTTAGATCATAGTCCTCCTACAAGAACATGAGTTCCATGCTTTTTATAATTGGTCTTGGATTATTTTGTTTCTCTTGGATTTTAGGCTTTTGAATTTTCCCTTGTACAAACTCATGTTCTTAGCCTGATTCTCAACTTCTTCCAACTATTCCAAAAACTTGTCTTCAACATGTGTTGTTCTTGAGTGATCATGACAAGCCATATATGACAAAGAATGATCCTACAAATATTTCCTTCACTCGTCATCTTCAAAATCACAGGGCAATAAGTGTGGATAGCTTAGGAAGTTTAAGGATATATTGGTATCTTGACAAATAGTAGTTAAGGAGTTTATATGTTCTATTATCTTCTTCCCATGAGTTTATCAAATCTAAGTAAGAACACAAAAGTTAAAAGCATACATCCATTTAAATATCTAATGAAAATACATCAATTTAGATCAATGCTAGATCTATGATTTTCATTGATTATGTTGGGGGTGTCCTTCAATACTTGAGATTTTAATACTCAACAAAAATCCAACACATTAATTATATAAAAGCACATATCTATCCGGATTTTGTTAATATGGTTATGTGCTTACCAATTTCTAGTTGCAAGGAATAAGGAACATCAAGGTGAGCTAAATAACACCTTCCTATTGATGTGGTCCAACACATGGCTATCATAATTGAGAAAATTATTTATATGAGAAAAGGAACTAATAATGTTAATAATCAATTGAAAACCAAAACACGTATATCTACGGCATTTTGTTCCTAAGGAACAACTGAGCGAAGTGTTCTTGTTAAATATAAGAAAACTAAATTGAAACTTAGCATGATAAATTATCCGATTTAGCAAACAAATTAACTGTGGTATTCCTATTCTAACCCACACCTACTCAGTGAATGTTATGTGAAAAAATAGAACCAATGTAGCCATCGAAGGAGATCCAACTCCATAGTGATATCGAGGTTGTGCACAAGTGCATGGGATTGGTGTGTAGTGGAGTGAAATGTTGAAAAAATTAAATCATTAGGCAATATATTCACACCAAGAAGTATTATATACGTACTTCTTCGTGGATACTTTCGATAGAAAAATAACTCCAACTATGTCCCAATAGCATTGTGTAAATCATCATGGTGATCTTAGAATGTTTGAAAAGAATCCAAGGTGAGTGACATACCTGATCGTGGCACTAGATTTGGTGTTCTGAGGCGATGCTTGCTAAAAATGATTATTTGTCCAACATTTTATTCTCTTTGTTATTTATGACAATCAGTTGGGATCTTAGTGTTGCTTCCTCCCAAGTTTATACAATATACTTGAGTGTCTTGTAAACCCCAATAGAAACAAGATATTGGATGTCTCTCATTATCAAACTATGTTCAAGAGGATAAAAAATTGTAAGCTGAACACGGTCAGTGAATGATATGGCCTTGCTCAGATCCACTTCTAGAAAAGATATGTTGTCACTAAACACAGGTCTATCATAAAAAAACCCTACTTTCTTTGTTTCTTAATTAAGATTGGATTGAAGGTTGTAGGCTATCAAAGAGCTTTCAAGCTTATGAGTTATGGATGAATTGAATTTATGAGTATAGTTATCATTAATCTGAGCTTGAGCAATCTCAATCTCTTCTTCCTATCTAATTTGTAATTGGTGAGTTTGAATTGGTACTCCTTTAAAAAACGTATCTTCAATATTTACAAACTCTAAATCATCATCACTTTGTATTACATCCCTGATAACAATTGCAAAGTAATCTGGTAAGTTTCCATATAAGCATGTGTTAGCAAAATGATCTTGGTAGAGAGAATAGAAATTTTCAAAATTTGAGAGTCTATGAGCATCAATACCGCAAGTATTGTCTCCATTCTTCTCATGATCTTTGAGGTTATCAATTGATATATATTCAAGAGAAACACCCTAAGTCTACACACCATCCAGGTTTAACGAATTCTTGAAATATGATGATGATTCCCTTGTGCCCATAACAAATAGTTGATTAGAAAGAATATCCTCTTCTTTTCCTTTAGTTTGTTTATAGTCTGAGATGAAATAGGTAGACATTAGGTTATAAAAAAAAATTCCAAGAATTTTAGAAGTGAATTATTTAGTTAATATTGGCCAATATTCATCTTTTGAAATATTCCATTCCAGTTGATCCTTCACTAAATCATAGATTACACAAGTTTGGAAAATCAATGGTCTTTGTTACATTAGATGAAATAATTCATTTGTCATTGTTAGGGTCATACCCCACCCCCTTACTATATTAATGTACAAGGCCATAAGACCCATTGGATAGTTACTAGGTAGCGATTTAATGAAAAAGGTCCCTCTTTATTGAATAAAGGCCCTAGGTGGTTGACCCTCATTAATAGAGGGACTTCAAGTAGTTAGCTATTTGGATATTGAAGCACCATATATAGAGCAAGAAGTTATGTAACATGTAGTCAACGATTGTTTTTGTATTTAAGCTTTGCTCTTGAGGTTTCCCCTTTAAGAGGTGACATAGCTATTTATTTTATCTTTCATACAAGAGACCTTTTTTATAGTTTTATCAATTCTCTCTTGTGTTTTTATGTCTTTGCTACGAATTTATGGGTTTAGGTATATATATATATATTTTTAGACAGTAACATAGGGGAGGATTTAATTAAATACTGGTGAAAAAGCCACCGGGTGCTGTCTTACATAATTAACTGGACTTATGCAGTTTTGAAACATGAGCATACTGAAAATCTCATGAGTTCTATAGTTGCTTACACTGCCGCAAGGCTCTAAATTCCTGAGAATGAAAATTACAACATAAATAGATAGAGATAATCGCAAAAGGATCTATTTGGTGTTATGCTTCTCCATAAGCTTGTTAACTGTTGTTTTCAGTGCGGTAATTCTATTCCCAAAGTCTCCTGAGACGTTGGCTGCGTCTTTGAATTGAGAGAAGACAACATCTTTGAAGTAGTTCATCTCTCCTTTGGAATCCTTGAAATCGTTCTGGATAGATCGCAGCTCCGAGGAGTATTTCTTCCATTGCTTGTTGTCTACATCAACGTTGGATCTGAGAAGGTTTTCTTGTGCATATGTTTGAAGTTTGAGGGCATCCAACGACTGTTGGATCTCACCAAGTCGAGCTTCCACAGACATTGGAGTGGACGATGAGCCAACTGAAGCCATTAGATCCGGAGCGAGATGGGAAAATGCGATAGACAAGAGGAGAGTCCAAGGCCGGTCTCCAGAAACCTGCAGCAAGCCAGAAAGAAACTGTAGCACCTCCTGAAGACTGCTCGAGATAGGGCAGAGCTGCTCATAATAAAGGGGAGAGAGGATCACGAGAAGAGGATTGGAGAGAATTTTTGTACTGAGGAATCTTCAGAGCACTCAGTGCTGTTCCAGAGAGGTGACTTAAAGGCTCATGGGCATCCCGAAATTGCTTCTCACACCGATCCTGAAAAGATTTAGGGTACATTGCAGAAAGATTCTCTGCCATTGACGACTAGGACACTTCTGCCCAACAAGGCAGCTTTATTGGCCTCCAGATCCGCCTTCTCATTTAGTCCACGAAGAACGTGGAAGAAAATGATTTCTTTGAATTTAGCGACTGACAAGAGGATTTTTTTGAGGATAGAGATTAAGAAGATGTTGGATGGCAATTTTTTGGACCTTATGGCTTGGATAATCAATTTCGAATCTCCAAACACCACTAAAGATTCTATGTTTCTCTGATGGGCTTGCTTGAGGCCTTGCCATAATGCCAGCGCCTTTGCCTTATTGTTGGACATTGATCCTAGCCCCCAAGAATAGGTGGCTAAGATAGAGTTCTCATCCGAAAGGAGGACCCCTCCTCCTCCTGCTAGCCCTGGATTTCCTTTTGAGGCTCCATAAAAAAACATGGTGCTTTTCTGTAATTTGGATCTCCACATTAGGAACTCATGTTCTTCTAAACAAATTTCCCATTTAGCGTGACTGGAAGTGTGAGCATAGGGAATGGTATCTGGACAACGGAACTGGGACAACCATCTTTTCTCTTGGGGATCCAGATCTCTAAAATTCTTGAGCTGGCTCTTGGCTTCTGACAATTCCTCCAGGAGGGCTTTGCACTTGATTGCACTCTTGACACTTGAGTTTTCTTCATCCTTGAAGATTCGGCTATTACGTTCCAGCCAGATCTTCCAGCAAACTGCTTTAGGGGCCCACATCCAGATTGCTTTAAGAAGGTCTTTTTTATGGAGATCAAAGGGGGCGATGGTGGCCCAGGAGACAAATAGTTCAGAAATGGATGGGGGGATAGCAAGATCCTCAAGATTTAGAAGGAGGACCTCTGTCCAGATTTCTTGTGAGAAGGGACAAGTTATCAGGAGATGATTCATTGTCTCTTCCTCTGAGCGGCAGAGAGGACATCTTGAAGGACCTTCCATACCTCTTTTCTTTAGATTGTCCCTTGTCAGAATACTTTTGTGAGCAGTTGTCCAGCAGAAGAGTTCGATCTTAGGAACAAACGGGAAGTTCGAAATGAAGTTCCAGCTTGCTGGATTGGGGGCAGCGTAGGGCATGGAGAGGAAGGCTCTATATACTTCAGCGGCTGAATATCTACCTGAGCGCTGGCCCCACCCTCTTTTGTCTTTATTGTGCTTTGCTGTAGTCGTTTTCCCTTGGAGAAGCTGGATTAAACAGTCATTTTCGTCATTTAGCCAGTGGGGAAGATTGTCAAAGTGCCAATCTTTCCAGATGCAGTCTCCTTCTTCCTCCCAACTAGATATGTCCCAAAGAGTTCCAATGTTGTTGTCTTGAGCCCAAGCCTTGATATTCCTTAACCCAGAGATTTGTCCCAGGGGTTGTTCTCCCATGATGGAGTCCTCCCACAGCTTATTTTTTTTCCCATTTCCAGGGATCCAGTGGAGGTTAACTTGGAAGTGATGGAGGACTTTGAGACAGAGCTTGAATATGGGTGAGCCTTTCTTGCGTGAAGTTGGACTATCCAGACATCTTAGCCTTTCCCCGGGGAAGTATTTTCTTCTAAGAACTTTTTTGCTCCAACTTTCTCTTCCCGAAACCAGGTTCCAGAGAATTTTGGCCCCCATGGCCAAGTTTCGTCTTGCTAGATCCCTGACTTGAAGGCCTCCTTCTTTATATGGCATTTGAATTTTATTCCAGCTAACCAGATGGATTCGGTGATGGTTCCCTTTGCCTCTTTCCCAGAGGAACTTTCTTATCAGCGACTCCATTTGATTCAAAATAGAGGCCGGAGCAAGCAGAATGGAGTTTTGATAAATTGGAATACTCATAAGCACTGATTTGAGCAGCATTGTTTTGCTTGCTAGGTTTAACCAGTTGGAGCCCCAGTTTTGGATTCGGGCCTTAACTTTGTTAATGATCGGAGTCCAATGGGATGCTCTCAAGTCCTTCTTAAATATTGGAACGCCTAAATAGATGAAGGAGTCCCAGTCATGAACAACTTCCATGCCAAGAGTTCTGGCTATCTCCCCTAGTTCCTTTACTGAGCAATTCCAACCATATATCTTGCTCTTTTGAAAGTTGATTTTGCTTCTTGAAACCAGTTTATAAGCTTCAAGTTCTTTCTTAAACTGTTTTGCCAAGAAGATGCTAGCTCCACCTAAAAGGATCGTGTCATCCACAAACTGAGCATGGTTGATGTTTTTTACCTTTTGAGCCAACCGGAGACCTGAGAGCTGATTCTTCTTCTTGCTGGAGATTAACTGAAAGCTTTGGATGGCAGCTTTAATTTCATAGAGGAGAGGCGATAGGGGACAGCCCTACCGGAGCCCTCTGGACGCTTTGAAAAAGTCAGTGGATCTGCCGTTTACAAGAGGAGCTATCCACTGGGAGCTGATACAGCCTTGCACCCAGTTGATAAAATGAGGAGAGAAACCAAGTTTCTTCATAACTAAGAAGAGAAAATCATGTCTGACCCTGTCAAAGGCGTTGGCGAGATCAAGCTTTATCACCATTCCTTCTTCTTTGTTTTGGAAGCTAGAGTGGATAGCCTCTTGGACAAGGAGGATATTATCTTGGATCTTTTGCGCTTTAATGAACCCCCATTGATTCTCCGGGATGACTCTGGGGAGAATTTTTTTAAGCCTATTGGCAATAATTTTGGTTATAATCTTGTAACTTAAGTTGCATAGGGATATTGGCCGGAATCTGGAGAAGGAATTGGCTCCCTTTTCTTTCGGGATTAAAGTTAAAAAGGCAAAGATAGTGCATCCCCCAATCCTGCAGGTGGTTTGAGAGTGCCTTACCATCCTTAATAGGTCCAATTTGATAATATCCCAATAGCTTGTGTAGAATCTAGCAGTAAATCTGTCCGGGCCAGGGGCGCTATCAGGATTCATTCTGAACAGGGCTATCTTTAGCTCTTTTAAGGAGATGGGGGCAGTGAGAAGGAGGTTATTAGCCTCTTGAATCAGGGGAGGAATGAGATCAAAGGGGTGGTCCAAAGGATTTAAGGGGTCTTCATCTGGAGCAGAAAAAAGATCTTTAAAGGTAAGGAAGGCTTCTTTCTTTATTTCTTTAGAGTCTTTTATCATTGAACCTTGGAAGTTGATTTCAGTGACAGCTTTGAAGCTTTTACGGGCTTCAACTTGTTTGTGAAAATAGTTTGTGTTTTTGTCCCCGCTCTCTAGCCACAAGCTTCTTGACTTTTGACGCCATAATTCTTCTTCGATTCTACAGGCTTGAAAATAGGACTTTTGAAGATCAGATTCTATGGAGAGGGTACTTTTGGAAATGGGAAGGATGTCCATGGCTTGCTAGTGATTTCCAAGGGCTTTTTGGGCTGCGATTCTACGGGAGATGGGTGAGGTTAAATGCTTAGCCCAATTCTTTAAATCTGATTTGAGCCGCTTCAGTTTCTTTTCCCAGGAGAAGGAAGGGGAACCAGGGATCAGGTCAGACCAGGAGTCCAAAACTACTTGCTGGAAATTCTCTTGAAGCAGCCAGAGCAGGCTAAAGCGGAAGGGTATGGGTCCAAGAATGGATTCAGAAGAGAGCTCTAGAAAGATCGGTTTGTGATCAGAGGTGCAATTGGGGAGAATTTTAGAGGAAGCCAAAAAGCCAGAGATGAGGAAGTCGGAATAAATGAGGAATCTGTCTAGGCAAGCTGCGATATGCCCAGGGCCCAGCCTTTTGTTGGACCAGGTAAATTTCCCTGAGGGAGGCTTAATATCCATCAGATCCTAGTTGAGGATAATTTCCTCTACCCACTCTTTGGCTTGATCCCTTACTATGGGCCTCCTTTCTTCTCTTCAGCGGCCAGCGTGACGTTGAGATCTCTAGCAATGATGATGTTTCTAGGAGAATGCAGGCTTAGAAACGTATCGATGGAGTCCCAACAATTGCATTTTTCAGAAAAGAGCGTAGGAACATACATATTAAAGAGACTTACTTGCTGTCCAGAGTCCCGATGGAGAAAATTTGTGAAGATCCAGTGATCACTGCTTTCTTCCTTGACCAACTCAAATTTGGCAGAGTCCCAGAAAGTGGCTATTCCTCCTGAAGCCCCCTTTGAGCTTATTGCTTTCCCAGGGCCCTTTTTCCAGATGGCGTGTCGTGCTTGATAGAGGATTGATTCCTCCATTTTTGTCTCCTAAATTAGCATAATGTCCGGTTTATTTATTCTAATGATGTCTCTCAGTGCTTCTTCTTTTGATTTGGACCCTAAAACTCTGCAATTCCAGTAGATGTATCGCATTTAAACTTTCTTGGGAGGGGAGGCCCCCTTGGAGGCCAAGACTTGCTTCGATCTTGTGCTAATCATGGTTGGCAGAGTTTTCTGAGTTCCTTTGGCTACATCTCGAAAGGATTTCTCTTCTCTGTGCTTTTTCTTTGATTTTCGTCCTCTGGTGGATCTTAGAGGCGTTGCATGTGAGCTGCTAGATTCCGAGGCTCCTTCATCGGAGAAACCGCCTTGATCAGAGTCTAGATTAGAAGGATCCTCCTCCTGGCCGATAATCTTCGTAGGCTCTTCTACGGGGAGAGGAGGGATATCATCGGAGAAGGCGGCAGGGGATTCGGTAATAGGTTGCTGGGGGATTTCACCAGGTTCAATGGGTTCTGCCGAAGACGATCCAGTGTTATTCCTTTCTATTGCAATTGGTCCTTCCGTTGCCTTGGTATGAGGAGGGGATCTCGATTTGGAGGTTGACGCCTGAATAGGGTTGGTGGCGATCCTTCCTTCTGTGGGTGCCCCTTTACTGCCTGGGTTAGGGGCTTGCAGTCCGGGTCCTGGTCTTTTCTCTTGAGCTTTCGGGGCTGTTTTCCCTTTCTTGGATCTTTGCCATCCTTCTGTTTCATCCCCTTGTTGATTTTTGGGACAGTTTCTTTGGAAGTGGCCATGCTCATGGCAGAGTCTGCATTTGAAGGGCAGCTGCTCATAATCCAACTGTTGGTAGTGATGCCATGCACCCACAGAGATCTTGATTGCTTCTGGTAGCCTGGCCTCAAGGTCCACCTCAACGCAGATTCTAGCACAGGAATATTGACCCTTGGGGTCTACCTTGTCAATGTAGCAGCCAAGCCCATTCCCAATTTTTTCCAGCGATTCGGAGTTCCAGCAGTGCACTGGAAGATTTGGAAGGCGAACCCAAACAGGGACCTCCTTTGGAGAATCAACATTCGGATCAAAATCCAGAGTCTAGCGATTGAGATACAGACCCTGGGACCCCATGAAGTAAGGTCCATTTCTGAAAATTAGATCTCGATCTTCTTTGGAGATGAACTCGAAAATATAGAAGCCTCTTCCCACCGGGTAGCAGGTCATGCCGTGTTTCAGTTGAGGCCTCCAGTTTCTTTGAATCCAATCGCCAGTGGTTATGGTGGAGGGCCATAGACCCATGAACTGCTCGACCAGTCCACATTCCGCCAGAGCCAGAGCAATCTTAATGGGTTTTTCTTCTGGTAAGACAATTTCAGGAATTGCATCCAGTTTCTTAATGAATTTCGGAATAGGGGGGTTCACCAGTTTCTTCCTGGCAAGCAGTAAGATTTTCTTGAAGGCATCTTCAAGGGAGATAGTTAGGGAGGGAGGGGATTTCCCTCCCTCGGGAGCAGCCATGGCGACCGCTGGGCAGAGCACGCAGCAAGAAAGTAAACCCTAGCTTGGAGGAGCGCGCAGCCTCAAAGAAAAAACCTCCAAAAAAACCCTCTATCTATGGGTTTAGGTATATTACAAGTGGTGTCAGATCCCTTTCTTTATCGAAAGAGGAAGAATTTTTAATACCAAGTGATCTATAAACTGTGTTGGATATTCCACTGGAACAGTTCATCACATTGGATCTTACAACTTAGTTCTTTTTAATCAATTATTTCCATTGAATGCTAAATAAACTATAGCTGAAATGAGAATAGCTAGAGCGAAGAAATACAAAATCCAAATGATAAGACAATATATACCATGGGAAAACCTAAAATGGGAAAAAACCCAACAAGAAATGAGGACTATGCATTGCCCTTTTATATAGAATGCAAACACAAAGGAATGCGTACTCTCTATAGAGTTACCTATGACTTTGCGTCTTGAGTGGCTACTACAATATCTCCTACCTACTATGTCATGCTCTAATATCCATTCCTATGGTGTTGCTCATCTATGGAAAAATACAATAACAACATAAATATGAAACCCCTCCTCCTAACGACCCGGTATTTAACATACACTAATAAACATCTTGGGTTAATTTTAGGTTTATGCATACCTCAACTCCCAATTAGGGTTAGGTTATTGGACCTTTTTTAATATTCTTGAAAGTACAGACGTGATTAGCTCCACATGTGTGAGAAATGAGAGTTGATGTGGAATCCACTTGGTACCATCGTGGTCAACTAGATAGGTCAACTTGCAAGAGGCATAACCTTTGCATACAGACACCGTTTGAGGTGATTCTTGGATCGATGGAAAGGTCTCAGAGTGTAGAATTGTGTTGAGGTGAACTGCATAAGCAATACACTTTTGACCCAATAAAACATCATTTAGACCCTCAAATAATCCTTGGAAGGTTTTGGACCATAAATTTGCAAAACCAGACCAATCTCTTAAATGGAACCTATTAGCCAATTCATCCAATATTTCAACCCTGAAAGTACCAAGATAAATGACAAATTATATATTGGTCCATTTCAGATCACACCTCCCCATTTTGGGAGGCTTTTGGTCCCTGAAATATTTTACTGAATGAGGTGAGTGAAAATTTCCTCTACCTTCTCCTTGGATTACCATTTAGCCTTGCCTAGAAGTTGTCCTTTAAATCCCACCCATGAAATTTCATAGTGTCCTCGCTTGGTTGTTCTAGACTTCTTTTGCAAACTGTCTTTTGTTAAATCTACCTGAACCTCTAGTTCTAAGTCCTCTACAAAAGGTAATACTTGCATAGGTTCTTGGTTCAACATGGGAGGTTCATAGAGTTTCATATTTTCCGCATTCACTACTGAGTAAATGCACATACACGAGGATATAATGAGTCTACAGGCATTATCTACCACCTCCCCCAACACTTCAAAATGACCATACCATAATGTATTGATCTTCTTATTAGGACCTTGTAGTCTTTCCTTATTCAAGTGCAACCATACTTTATCTCCCATATTGAATCTTTTCTCAACCCTGTGTTGGTCATGTCTTGCCTTGCACTTTTCCTATGACTTCTTCAATGTCTCATGTACTTGTAAATGGATTTGCCTAATCATATCAATGAATTTTTTGGCTCTTAATGCTTCACTGGTGGTGTCTTCCCCCACTCCTCCTTGTTGTCCATAAACAACATCTATAGGTGAAGGTGGCAGATACCCAAAAAAGTTTCAAAAGGGGACTTTCCAAGGGAATTATGGACCGCTTTGTTATAAGAGTGATGGATGCAGGTCAGTTTTTCATCACAAGTCTTCAATTGTTTTTTATTATAACCCCTCAAAAACTGCACCAAAGTCTCATTGACTAATTTTGTCTGCTCATCTATCTGTGGATGGAATGTTGTAGATCTCTTCAACTTAATTTCCATCTTCTCTAAAATTGTATTCCAAAATACACAAAAAAATTGGTAAGTTTGTATGATTTGATGCTCCTTGGTATCCCAAAGTGAACCCAAACCTGTTTGTGTCTTCTTGTCCATTGACGGTCTTTTTACAAGTCATGAGAATGCACATCTTACTAAATCTATCAACTACCATGAATAAATAATCATGTCCCTTCCTAGTGGTTGGTAGACCACCCATAAAATCCATGAAGATGGTCTCACATGGTCCAATAGGAACATGTAAGAGATGGTATAGACCTTGCGTCCTATCATTGGGCTTGCTTGTACAACAAAGTATGCATCGTCTAATAAACTGAACTACATCTTCTTGCATTCTAGGCCAATAAACATACTTATGTAAGTTGGCAACTGTCTTCCCAACACCAAAAATCCCTGCAACTTTGGAGGTGTGAGCCTCTCTCATGATTTGCAATCTTTCACCTTTAGGAACACAAAGCTTGTCCATATTGTAGAGCAACCCATTCTAGAGATGATAATAAGCCTTGCTATCACCTTCTGCTATAAGGAGTTGGCCTTGTAGCGGCTGAAATACCTCCTCGAGGTCCTCATCTTTTATGTAATCCTCCTTTTATGCATCATGGGTGAAAGCTCCCATTTGCATAAGAACACCCAAAGTCATGATGTTGGTTTCAGGTGGCCTTGAGAGCATATATTCCAACTTGTTTTTTCTACCCTTCTTATATTTGAGGATTAGATGGAATTGTTGTAAGAATCCCATCCACTTGTAGTGTTGTGTTTGTTGTAGCTTACTTTGGGCTTGCAAATATTGAAGTGGTTTGTGATCAATGCGAATGATGGTATCATTTCCCATAAGTTAGTGCTTCTACTTCTTAACATCTTGAACCAAGTCGTAGAGTTCCTTATCATATGTAGGGAAGTTCAGGACTCTGCCATGGAACATTTTAGGATGATATCATATTAGCCTCCCTCCTTGCATCAAAACCTCTCCCATAACATACTCACTTACATCTGTATCCAATTTCAAAGGCTTATACAAGTTAGGAAATGCAAGAACTGGTGCTTTATTGATCTTTCGATTGAGATGTATGAAAGATTTTTGTTGATTCCTTACCAACTAGAACCCCTTGTTGTTGACCTTTATGAAATGGAGAGGTGCAACCACGTTTGGAAATGAAGCTACGAACTTTCGAAGGTATTGTGTCCCCCCCCAAAAGATCCTAATTTCGATGACATTTGTAGGAGTATGTCACTTAGTAATGGCCTCCATATTTGCAAGATCAATATTAAGTTCTCCTCCACCAATCACTTGCCCCAAATACACCAAGTATTGCTAAACAATTTCACATTTCTTAAGGTTTTTTCAGAAATCAATGTTTTTTCAAGGTCTCCAACACGTACTTGAGATGTGAGATATGCTCTTCCCAGGTAGCACTATAAACCAATAATGATCTAAATACACTATCATGAATGAATCTAAGAAATGATGAAATATATCATTCATCAAATTCATAAATGTAGTTGGTCGATTGCACAAACCAAAAGGCATTAATAACCATTCATATAGACCCTGCCTAGTCTTGAAGGTGGTGTTTTAGGTGTCCTCTTATTTCACTCGTACTTAGTGGTATCCTGATTTGAGATACAACTTGGTGAACTACTTTACATGTTGCAATTGATCCAGAAACTCATCGATCCTAGGAAAAGGGTATCGATTCTTGAGGGTGATCTTATTTAGATCTTTGTATTCAGTACACATCCTCTAAGTGCCATCCTTCTTGGGTATTATGATAATAGGTGAACCACAAGGTGAGGTGCTTGGTCATATCACTCTCTGCTTTAGCAGCTATTGCAATTGCTTCTTCTCTTCTTCTACTTCCAAAACAGACCATCTGTATAGTTCGATGTTCGATAATGGAGAATCTTGCAATAGTTTAACTTGTGCTCCACTCCTCTATTAGTAGGTATCCATATAGGATCCTGGAACACTTCTCTGTATGCCTGAAAAAGGTTCTCCAACTAGTGTTTCTTATGTTTGGTACATCCCTATAGGGATTCCTTTTATTGATTCACCTTCTTGTTGAGTATGTCTTAAGAAATATAACACAAACTTTCTACTTGAACTGATCAATTTTTTGCTTAGTTGGAACTTACCATAGAGATCTTTGTTTTACCTTTGTGCAGATTAATGATGAAATATTTTCCATCCTTGATCAAGTAGTATTGGTTTGCTCTCCTCGTGAATATTGCATCACTCTTATACATATAGGGGCTTCCAAACACTACACCACAAACATCAAGGGGTACTATGTCTACCTTCACTTCATCAATATAATTTGCACTTATGGAAAATTTAATCTTGCATTGTTTTGTAACCCTAAGTTATGTATATTTATTTACCCATCCCAATAGATAGGTGTTATATCCTTATTTACCATCCTTAGAGCTTAGAGGAGACATATCTTATTTATCATGGTCAAACACTACTTTTCCAACCCTTGGAATTGAGTTTCCTAGTAAAAATGAGCCATGTCACTCCTTACACCACTATAGAGAGGGATAAAGTCACTTATTATTCCATTATGGGGAATGATAGCCTCTAGAAGCCTCATTTTTTATTTATTTGTCGAGGAAATTTGAGAAATGAGTTGGATCCACATGTGTTAATCTAGGAACTCTTAATCTTATCTAAATGTGAGAGGACCTAGGAGCCTAGATTCATTTCATTCTCTTCCTCCATTCATCTATATAATGGAGGAATTTCAAGAGAGAAAGGGAGGAAAAATTGAGTGTTCCCTTACTCTGCCAAAATTGTAGAGAAACTCTTTGAATAGTATTGTCATGCTATTGGGATTCTTTTGCATCCTATAGCCATTGCGAGCATCTTGTTTGAGTCAAGGAAGGCTTGGATCAAGGATCTTGGAGGAGATCTACACCACCACTCAAGGTATTATATGACGTATGTCTCGTATTTTGTTCTTATATAGAAATATACTCTTTCCCCCCTCCACATCGTGATGTTTATGGATTATTATACATGTTTATTGTTCAAATCTATATGATATGTTTGATGTATATGTTGGATATTATCTTTCTTGAGTAGATCATATTAGATCTAGCTTAGATTCACTTAGATCTATATGTTTATAGTTTATACTCATTTAAATTCATTTTTATATATGTTAGAAGGGTTTGAGGAAGGTTTGTTTGTCTGTTTGTGTGCAAGGTACTAACAAAGTGGAGCTGGAGCCAAGTCCATAAGATTTGCAATAACTAGGATTAATCTTCACCAAACGACCTCACATAAGTCAAGGTGAGTTAACCCTTATCCTCCTCTCTTCTCATATATTATGTGTGTGAATTATTGGTTAGATCTAGTGTATGGTTGATTATATCTAGTGGGGAAAGTCATATTGGTATACCCTCCCTTTTGTCTTGGATCAAGGGAAAATATCCAGGGGAGGTCTCACCTGCCCATAGGAGAAAATTTTCCAAAACAATAGGGGCTAGGGTGATCGTGTACTTTCAATCCAAACTTACTTACTAGATCTTATACTATGAGATTGTTTTGTGATCCAAAATTGAATATGACATCCACCATGGTATTCTTGCTCTAGATATTGATATGGAAGAGTTTTGTCATATCCTTGTCTTCCTTGTGATGAAGGCTACTCATATTCACCTCCTTCTGCACTAAAGTGTAGACAATATTCTCATCCACATATTAGCTTCTCTCTACCTCTTTGTTTGAATCTGTGGTTGTAAGGTTCTTCTTCTTAGCATCATTCTTCCAGTTCATAATGTTCAGCTCTGGATGTAGCTTCCAACACTTTTCTTCAACACGACCATCGATGTTACAATGGTGATAGTTTTTTTTCATATCCTTGCATTAATGTGTCGTGGTTGTAATCTTATTGTATTTTCCTTTCCACTTCTTTTTCACCTCATTGGAAGTGTCTTGGTTCTCTTTTTGTTATGAACCAATTGGTTGTCCTTTCTTGTGGCATATATTTTCTAGGTACCATGCTTACACACATGCCTCATTAATTGTCCTGAGCTTAAGAACATCACTTGCTTCTGTAAATGACTATGTAAACCCCCAAATACTTGAGGAGTACATGGATTATTGGGTGGGATACCCAACATGATACCCATATTTCTGAATTTGGTAGTATACTCTTGCACACTCTACCCTTGCCTTTGCATGAAGTAATGCCAATAGATCCATTGGTCCTATACATACCCAATAGGGTAAAGATGGGACTTGATGAGGGTTTTGAAATCCTCCCACTTAGTTATTGGCGGATCACCCTCCAACCTAAGTGCCTCTTTGTGGCTTTCCCACCAGGTTAATGCATGGCCCTCTAATTTCAATAGGGAAAATTAAATATTATGCTCCTCATTTATGTTGTGGATACTAAAATATACCTCTAATTGCTGCAACCAATGATTCAAATTTAAAGCATCAATCTCACCTTGGTATAGCTCGATACTGACTTCCATCTTAAACAAAGACTGGGAAGGAATATTGGTAATTGAAATCGACTCCTCTTTCTTAGGCTATTTCTCAAGGTTTCCTTTATCTTCCAATTTCCCCTATAGTCCTATCTCTAAGCTAGAACCTCCAAAATCACAAAAAGGTCCAAACTTTCTCTTCATAGCTGCCATGAGGATTAACATGTTGTGTGAGATATCGACGGCTTGTATTTCTATCTTTGTAAATCATTGCTCATAATCGTCCATCACTCCTTCACTAGACTCGTCCACCTTGGCTAGGGTTTGAAGAATTTTTCTTTTATTCTACCACTAGATCCTGTGATTTACCATAAAATCTCAGAGAAAACTACTATGATACCGATATGATTCGTAAATTGCCTTGGATATTCCACTAGAACAGTTTGTCACAATGGATCTTACAACTTTGCTCTTTTTATTAGCTTATTTCCATTGAATGTTAAATAATTTGGAATTAGAACAAGAATAACTAGAGAAAAGAGATACACAATCCAAACAAAAACACATGATATGCCTTGGGGAAACTCACTATGGGGAAAAAACCAACAAGAAATGAGGACCATGCCTTGCCCTTTTATATAGAATGTAAATCCAAAGGAATGGGTACTCTCTATGGAGTTACCTATGACTCTGCAGCCATAATGGCTACTACAGGATCCCCTACCTCTTTTGTTCTATTCTAATATACACTCTTGTGTTGTTGCTCAACTATGGAACAATACAATACTAACATAAGAATGAAACCCCTTCTTCTACTAACGACTTGATATTTAACATAACCTGATAACCGTTTAGTGTTAATTTTAGGGTTTATGATATCTCAACTCCTTATTGGGGTTAGGTTTTTGGACCTTCTAGAATGTTCTTGAAATTCCACACATGAATAGCTCCACATGTGTGAGAAATGAGATCTATTGTGGAATCCCCTTGGGACCATGGTGGTAAAATAGATAATTCAACTCGCGGGAGGCATAACTTTTACATACATACTTCATTTGAGGTGATTCTTTGATTGTTGGAAAGGTTTCTCAGTGTAGAATCACACAAAGGGGAATTAATAAGAAACTGACTTTTTACCGCCGGAAACATAGTTTAGACCCTCAAATGGGCCCTAGAAGGTTTTGGACCCCAAATTTGCAAAATGAGACTTGCCCCTGAAATGGGCCCTATAAGCCAATTCATCCAATATTTTGACCCCAAAAGCACCAAAATAGATGACAAATTATAAATTGATCGATTTCAGATCACTAAGGCGTAGTTCTGTCAAATGAGTCATCTTGTCATTTTCACTCCAATTTTTTTCTATGAAATTTTAGTGTTTGGAATTTACAACAAGGACATATATAAGTAACATATATCAAAATATCATCTTTTGTGTCTTTATAATTTCAGAGATATATTGTATGTAAGTTAGGTCTTTTAACTAGTCCAAAGGTTTGGATCCTTCAAAGGGGTCATCTTGGAATTTTTTATCCAACCTATTCTATGTGAAGTTTCAAGGTCTCGAATTTTTAGGTTGCAACAATGACATAAGAATTAATCTGTGTTGAAATTTCAGATTCTAGGCTTCTATACTTTCAAAGATACACTATGCAAATTAGGTTTTTTTAGTAATCCAAAAACTAGCCTTAAATTGGTGTTTGGAGAAGAACTATATTATATGGAGTGGGAAAGATCCAAATTGAGTGCCATGAGTTTCATTTAAAATAAGAATATGCATATTATTTGTGGTACAAATTTCATCTTCATACTTGAAATATTAGACACATGGATGTCTGTACAAGTTTGCTTTTTGGAGAAGGCCAAAATCAACAAATTTTTGAAAAATTACCATAATTTTTTCTTGGCAAATCATAATTATGTAAAACTTGTGGAATTGAAAAGTACGCATCTCATGCTACTTCAGAGTAAAATTTAAGACTTTGAGGTGCAAAATTTCCATATTTACAAAAGCTTCAATACCATCTCCAAATCAGGGTTTTATAGGGAGTTGTGCTTATTTCAAATCTCAGCCTCAAACCATACCTTAACAAGTAAGTTATTTATATGGTGATTGAAGAGGTTGTTTTTGGGTTATCGATCTCATTTTTTTAAGACATGTTCTAGTGTCTTTAAATGACATATATGTCTATCATTTAGTGGGTAAATCTGTGGTTGGGAAAGCTTACATGCAAAAAATAGAAGTGGTACTCAACCACGATGTTGGACACCAGTGTAAGATCTGTTGGTACCCTTTTGAGTAATACCACAACAAACAACACATTTACATGCAATTTCACTTCCACACACTCTTTGGTATATAGGAAGTCACCTTGGTATACCTAGAACTAAGTTTACATAAATTGATTGACCATCTTGTTGCTATAGTACATCGAGAACAACACTTGAGGAGATCACTCTCTAATATTAGGGTAGTCGAGTAGTACGACTAAGGGCACCATTGAAACTCATTAGTTAATATCTTGAGCTATTGGGTTGAGTACTATTTTTGGACCTTGCATGTATATAAGAGAGCTATAACATCTGACACTCCCTTTTCCTTAGGACCTGGTGTATCCCTATAAACTGGCTGACACTAACACCTCAAAAGATATGGGCATCCACTCTTCTGCTAATAGGTTGGAACACGTGGAATATAAATACACAAATATTAAATAAATGTAAGGAATTTTAGTGGTCAACAAACATCAAAACAACTTTATAGGAGATTAAGAAGCTATCTTTTTTTCCCTTGTGTTCTTTAACCTTGAGTTTTTGAAAGATTGTATCATTTACACTAATGCTACCAAAGATGCATTTTTTGTTATACTTTTGCACCATGATGCGAAGGCTTTGTAAATCCTATAGCTTTCATTTTCCAAACATGATTTGGTGATGTTTCATGTGTCAAAATAAACACAAGAACAACAACATGATGGAAATTATCACTAGCCAAGTATCATTCATATCCACACCAAAGCTATAAATATATAGTAGAACAAATGATGCCACCTCACCAAGGGATATGCTCTAGATCTTAAAACCAACAATGGAAATTAGGCTAGGTGTAATGTCCCAAATTTTGCATTGGGTCACAAGGCCTAGTCACATTTTCCATATTCATGAGAGTTTGTCAAATTGATGTTAAGGGTCAAATAATTGCCAAGGAGGAAAATTACTAGTTTCCTAGGTTGGGGGTGGAAGCTTTGGGATTTGGAATAAGGGGGACAATAAATGATGTTTTAACATTAGAATGGAATAAATATTTAATAAAGGAGCTAAATAAATAAATACATGGAAAAATCAAAGTGGCAATTGATTATGAAGACACATGGAAGATGTGGGACCCACACAAGCTAGATTTTATATGCCACATGGCATCCTCCTCTTGTCGTTTCGAATCCATAAGAAGCCCAAGGGTCTTGGGATGAGTTGAAAGTTCAATATACTTGGAATTAGTCAATTAAGGTCGAATTTTAGTGGAAGAGTAACTCCCATGGAAGAGGAAGAGGCATTTTGGAGCTAGTGAGACACTTGGACTAGATTCCCTAGCTCCATGACAACAATGATGAAGATGATATGAAACCTATGCCACAAATTATATCTGAAGGCTGAAATCTGACATATATGAGAGGTCAGGGCTAAAAATATCTCCAATATGGCGCTCAAGGGAGTTAGGGAAGTTAAGATGCTTCCACATGTGATTTGGTGGAAGTGGGAGACTAGGAATTGTTGTACAAGTGGCATTCTTTGGAATCTCTTCCCAACTAGAGTTGGAATGCATATATTGGAAGGAATTAGACCCATAGAGATTTGGGAACTTTATAAATGTTAAGAACAAAGAATTAAGGCAGATTTTTATCATTTGAGAAATTTGCATTTGTGAAGAGAGATAGCTAGTGGATGACTAGTTTCTTGCCTTAGCCAATTTCGAGGGTGAAAGATTCCCATCCGAGTTGGTGTTTGGAGAGGCCATTAAAGTATTTCATAGAGATTTAATGGAGTCATAAGTTACAGGTACAAGTTATAGGGCAGCTCGTGGACACTTCAAGATCATCTTGTTCTTTCATCTATTCCAAGTTTTCTCATCATATTCTTGCTCTATGGATTGAGGCGCACTTGGTGAGATATTGATCTCTTTGGAGGAGATTATAATGCCCCATTATTTTATGTTATGATTTAAATTATATTTATTTGAATTTCAGAATACTCTCAGGTCGAAATACCAAAATATTTCATGTAAAAATGTTAAACAATGAAGAAACAGTGCCATTTCCCCACTACCTTGTTGTGAACCAATGCAATGTTGATGGATTCGAATGGATAAGTAAAATACTAATGGTTTATGATGAATGGAATATTATTTATGTATTATATGAGTTTAATGTTCAGTACATAAGCATTTGGAGTCATTTTGTTGAGTTTCATAACATTTTTCCTATCATTTCCCCCAAGGTTGAAACTAGTCTTTTTGCATATGATTTAAGGGAGTTATATCAGACATTAAAAGTTGAATGGTGATTCATATGAGTTCATGTTGATGTCATTTGTATTTCCCCTAATTCCATTCATAATTTCGATTTGGATTGAGTGCATTTGGAAAGTCATTTTCATCATCTACCCCTAGGGGATTTGAACCACAAGTTGCTTCTAAAACTCCATGCATTGACCAGATTTCCAAAGTGAGTTCAGAAGTAATTTGATGGTTTAAAGACACCTATAAACACCATTTTTATGTATTAACATATTTCATACACCTTCTGGTACAATTTGAAAGCATTGGGAGCTATTTGGAGCCATCTACCATTGGGGGTTGGAGCCTTAAAATTACTAATAAATTCCTTGAGTTCTGTTGGATACCTATTCAACCCCAAAACCACATATAATGATGAAAATATACTTTAATTAATATCTGATAACAGATCCAAGTATCATACCAACCATTAGTGGATGTTGTATAGTGTTTGGAAGAGATTTGTTCAAGGACCCAAGGGGGATTTCCACCTCCCAAATTGACTAGTCTTGTCCCGAAACTTCTTCCCTTGAAAATTGCAGACCATGGTTGGGTATATCAGTTTATTATATGTATAATATATGGGTTAATGTGTCCCCTTTCCCCTCATGACCTTCCTCACCAATTTTTAAAGTAGTTGGAGGAGTTTGGAATTAGTTGTATCGATATACCTAGAGTTGAAATTTGGTGAATTTGAGCACATTGGGAAAATTATTCACAAGGGAAATTACAGTGGTATCAGAGCATGGTCTTGGAACCTGTGCATTAAGAGCATACATTGAAGAAAAATTTGTAGACATATCTTGGCTTCACAATAGAACCACGATTCCCACTTTCCTTCCTCCCCGACCAACAATTATAGAAATTACAACCATAGATATTGGAGCATGTCTCTAGGAGTATTGAAAATTGAGAGGGGATATTCATGAGTGGTATTATTTACAAGAATATATTATCCAATATGGATTTAGGCACAAGAAGGAAAATGTGAACTCATCAAAGAAAAATCAGCCTACTTGTGAAAAGTGCAAAGATTTATTTTGCCCTATAAATGAGAAAGTTATAAGCACTTATACAGACATCATGTGGAATGTGTGGAAGAAATTTCAGTCTAAAAGGATGAAAAGAGCATAGATGCACCATTACATACAGACATAGAGAATCATGAAGTGGATCTTGAATTACCTCAAGGTGATTACAGTAAAGAACATAAAGAGAAAAGTGAATACAAGCACGCAATCCTTATTGATGGGGGTTGTGAGAATCAAAGAGAATCTATTGATGGATCATTAAACTATGAAAGAGTACCTACTGATGGGTGATCACAAATCTATGTTGGTGACATAGAGATCATAATGGAAAATGTTTCTGCAATACAAAGTTATCATAGCATGAAGATGAATGCCTTGTGACATATAATGAAGAACCAAGATCAACTTCCCCATCACCACTTGAGCTTCAAGAAGTTGATCAAATCAAGCAGAAAGAAGAAGAGGAGGTTCGGTCTCATGAACCATCCTTCATTTAAGGGTATATACATATGAGTTAAATGGAGATCCAAGAGGCCCTTATCATACTCCATGATACTCAAGCATTGGTATCAAATTCTTGTAGGAAAGTTTCTTCCTTGGAGGAGCCATCCTTCCTTGAAGATATGGAGAAGATTCAAAGAGCAATGTGCAACATCAAAGATAATTTCATGTCTTTTCTTTTTGATAGAAAAAATTTCATTGAGCTTAGTGAATGGTTACATCAATCCTACTTAAAGAATAATGATGTTTGAACATTAGAATGGAATAAATATTTAATAAAGGAGATAAATAAATAAATACAAGGGAAAATAAAAATGGCAATTGATCACGAAGACACATGGAGGATGTGGGACCCACACAAGCTAGATTTTCTATGCCACATTGCATCCTCCTCTTGTCATTTCGAATCCATAAGAAGCCCAAGGGTCTTGGGATGAGTTGAAGGTCTATATACTCGGCATGCATAAATTAAGGTCAAATTGGAGTGGAATATTAACTCCCATGGAAGAGGAAGAGGCATTTTGGAGCAAGTGAGACACTTGGACTAGATTCCCTAGCTCTATGACAACATTGATGAAGATGATATGACACCTATGACACAAATAAGATATGAAGGCTGAAACCTGACATATATGACAGGTCAGGGATAAAAATAGCTCCAAGAGGGTGCTGAAGGGAGTTAGGGTAGCTAAGATGCTTCCACATGTGATTTGGTGGAAGTGGGAGACTAGGAATTGTTGTACAAGTGGCATTCTTTGGAATATCTTCCCAACTAGAGTTGGAATGCATCTCTTGGAAGGAATTCAACTCATAGAGAGCTAGGAAAATTTATAAATGTCAAGAACAAATAATTAAGGCATCTTTTTATCATTTGAGAAATTTGCATTTGTGAAGAGAGAGAGCTAGTCGATGACTAGTTTCTTGCCTTAGCAAATTTTGAGGGTGAAAGATTCCCATCCAAGTTGGTGTTTGGAGAGGCCATTTAGGTATTTAATGGAGATTTATTGGAGTCATAAGTTACAGGTTCAAGCTACAGGTTATCTCATGGGAACTTCAATATCATCTTGTTCTTTCATCTATTCAAAGTTTTCTCATCGTATTCTTGCTTTATGGATTGAGGCGCACTTGGTGAGCTATTGATATCTTTGGGGGAGCTTCTAATGCCCCATTATTTTATGTTATGATTCAAATGATCTTTATTTAAATTTAATAATACTCTAAGGTCTAAATACCAAAATATTTCATGTAGAAATGTTAAACAATGAAGAAACGGTGCCATTTCCCCACTATCTTGTTGTGAACCAATGTAATGTTGATCGATTTAAATGATAAGTAAACTACTGATGGTTTATGGATGAATGGAATGTTATTGATGTATTATATGAGTTTAATGTTCAATACATAATCATTTGGAGTCATTTTGTTGAGTTTCATAGCATTTGGAGAAGATTGCCTATCATTTTCCCCAAGGTTGAAACTAGTCTTTTTGCATATGATTTAAGGGAGTTATTGCAGACATTAAAAGTTGAATGGTGATGCATATGAGTTCATTTTTATGTAATTTATATGTACCCTTATTCCATTCAGAATTTTGAGTTCGATTGAGTGCATTTGGAAAGTCATTTTCATCATCTACCCCTAGGGGATTTTAACCACAAGTTGCTCGTAAAACTCCATACGTTGACCAGATTTCCAAAGTGAGTGTAGAAGTCATTTGATGGTTTAAAGAAACCTATAAAAACCATTTTTATGTATTAACATATTTCATACACCTTCTGGTACATTTTGAAAGCATTGGGAGCTATTTGGAGACATTTACCATTGGGGGTTGGAGCCTCAAAATTACTAATAAATTCCCCAAGTTTTATTGGATACCTATTCGACACAAAAAACACATATAATGCTTAAAATATAATTTAATTAATGTTTGATAACAGATCCAAGTATCATACCAACCATTAGTGGAGGTTGTGCAGTGTTTGGAAGAGATTTGTTCTAGGATCCAGGGGGGATTTCCACCTCCCAAATTGACTAGTCTTGTCCCAAAAATTATTCCCTTGAAAAATGCAGACCATGGTTGCATATATCAGTTGATTATATGTCTTATATATGGGTTAATGTGTCCCCTCACCCCTCATGACCTTCCTCACCAAGTTTGAAAGTAATTGGAGGAGTTTGGAATTAGTTGTATCCATATACCTAGAGTTGAAATTTGGTGAATTTGAGCACATTGGGAAAATTATTCACAAGGGACATTACACTAGGCAATCCTAACAAACTCAGTTAGTAATAATTTGAGGATAAATGAATATTATCCTAAATGAATAATATAATTAAATGTGATATGAAGACTTTATGATTGATAAGGAAATCCATAGGATAATATTCCCACCCTCAATCACAAGTCTAGATATCTATACCAGCTAAGCTAAGAGTTGATATCTTGGATCTGTTGAGGCCTAGAAAATCGCAGGTGACAATAGTTAGGGATTCTCCCCAGTAAACGTTCCCAACTAGCCTGTTACTATTTGGTATGGGGAATCCGTCCGGTTTACGATCCGGCTACCGTAGGTCAAGTAACAAAAATAAAGGTTTTACCGGTTACGACCCGGTCCACCGTGTGTATTTTTAGTTTTTTGTATTTAAGTATGAGATGCAAGTGCCTATCTAAGAATGCAGATTAATAGAGAATATGAGGAGCGGTCACAATGTGATGCGCAGGTTCTTACCTCTCGTCTTAACTCTCTCGCATCTAAATCACACACAGTAGGAAAACGAAAACTAACTATCTAACCTATCCCTAGGGAGCATTATTATTCATCAATGAGTAATGTGTTTTGCGCATGCATTAAGAAAAATCACATATAGTTGTTAATTATTTCAAAATACATGAACATTTATAGATATATGAAAAACCAGATAGATAATTGTTTATGAACAACATTCATTACTCATAGTGGAAATTTCATAGAATAAACTAGAGAGCATTCATACAAGAACATAGGTTTAAAGAGTTAGAACGATCTCACAGTTAATGGAAACAAACCTAAAAATGAAATAGTTCACATTCAACACATCCATGGCACAACATTCGAAAAGTTCCACCAAGCTTTCTCCAACATGAAACTTGTAATTCTTATTGCAAAAGGAAATAGTTCTTCTTACAACATGTTCTCACAAATCTCAATGGGAACTATCAGATTTAATCCAGAAAACACAACCTGTTCTTGGGTGCTGCCAGAGGTTGCAACAGGCTCCTAAAGATCAAGATTATCCCAATTCCCTTGATCCATGTGATCATGTGCCCCTTGTGCATATGTCTGTTCAGTGGTTTGCTGGTCTTTCTTAGCTCATGCTAACCTCAGACCTTCACTCTCTTCTTGTTTTTTCTTCATCTCTTTATCTTCCTTCTTATTCTTCCTTCTTTTTCTTTTCTTCTTCTTCCTTCTTTGCTACTTCTTCTTTCTTTGCTGCTTCTTCTTCATTCTTAAGCCAACTTTCGGCCTCCTGTGCTAGTCTCATAGCATCCTCTTCTCTCTTTTTAGCTTCTTCTTCTTCATCTTTCTTTTGTGCGGTTTTGCCCTTACCGCCCACACTGGTGATCTTCTGTTTAAATCTTCTCTTCAATGTAGTCATGTTCCTTGGATTCCTGAAGACTTCTTCATCCTTGTACCATGAATTTGCATATTCAAAATGAACATTTTCTTCTTTGCAATGCTCTGCAACCTTCTTTTGGGAGTCATTCCTGTGGAAGCTCATCTCCCCAAAATGAAACGACTCCAATTCCTGTACAAATTCAGTAGCTCGTTTAATATTTGTGAACTTATAATTCCCTATCCAAAAAGGGATAGCAGGGTAGGCTGCCTTCTTATGTTCAAAGAAAAAGATTTCGACACCATCAAGATACACCTGCCTAACTGCTTCTTTATGTACCACATAATCAGTGGCATACTGGGGTAGTAGAGAAGGTGCCCTAAAGCAACCATACATTCTAATGTACATCCCCTCTTCAGTCAAATAATAACTCCCATGTGCCTCAATGACTTTGAATGCCTCCTTGGACATACAGTTGCATTTTGTCAGGAAGATTAAAGTGTACAAAGGCATAATAAAATGTTCACATATCTCCTTATAGTGGCTATAATATTTGTGTGCCCAAAATAGTTTGTATGTAGTGTACACAGGGGTTCCGTCCCTGTCCCAATTGCACCTTAAGGATGGAAATGGCTGGGTACATAATATACAGTCCACTAAGATGGAGCTCATATAGAAATCAGACTTCTTCTGGGACACCCCTCCTAAAGCTGAAGATATGCAAGCTGAGAGGCTGTTAGACACTATTTTTTCCCAGTTGAATATGGTCCCCTGGGTGGCCACATAGAAAATAATGGGAATCCATCCCAACTTGAAACTTTTCCCATGAGCTCTCCCAAACACTCTATTCAGCATCAGTGCTATAAACCTGTAAGGAGTCTGGAGAGTGGCTGTATCATACTCTCCTAATGGCCTGGTTCGAAAGTTCTTCCCAGGTATCATCATTCTCTTCACTGTCTCAACCATGTCCAAATTTATCTCCTTCAGCCAACTTTCAGTTAAGTATACTTGAGCAGGAGGTAGGTGATATGCCAGTGAGACATAACCAGGACTGTATGTAGCATAGCCCTGTTTGGCAGTATTTGTTAAGATCATTGTGGGCACATCTACCCTAGGCAGGATCCAGCCGATCACCTCAGAGCATGGGAACAACTTAGGTCTAGTGGCTACCTTCATCAGAGCTGACTTCTTGATGTTGGCATAGATGGTCAACTCTTTGAATCTAGCATTAGGCACATCCTGATTCGAAATCATCCGATATATCTCACCCCGTTTGTAGTCTGGCTCTACCTCGGTGGTAGCTTTAGTGTCTTCACAGATATATTCCACCTTAGTAATGACTTCCACATCTGGTTCTCCCTCAGCAACAAGAGCCTTCTTCTTTTGTCTTTTAAACTTATCTCCTTTGAATAAGTTGCCCTATCATAGACCAAACATGTTCTGAGGCTACTGGAGCTTTCAATCAGTGTTCTAAGAATGAAGAAAAACTGTATAACAAAATTTACCTCTTCCATATGCATTTTCAACAGATAAACTATTAGAAAATTAATGCATAATAGAAAATAACCAGCAAGAAGAACTTCAGCAAGCTAGGTCTGAAAATTTCTAAGTTCGTCTGTGACTAAACATGACCTTGAAATAAATATGCATCAATTAAACCGAAATTGCATTCCAACCCTTCGCTAAAACGAACCATCCTATCCAGTAATAAAAAATGCGAAAATCAAACCCTCCGGCGTCCCATAAAAATAAGGTAAACCCACGACGACAAGAGGACCAAAAAATCCCTCCCTGGGTGGCCATAAGCAAACCCACAAAAAACCGGTGCAGACAGCGTAATGATTGTCTGCACCAACCTCCTAAACCCTCGGGCCAGGATCGAGATCCCATAACGGTTCAAAACAAGCTCAAGAAAAGAAAACCCCCCACCGCAAAACTGTGAAACTGATTGATACTTCACGCCGTAAGGATACAAATTCATCAATTTATACGGATAACCACCCACGGCGGGAAAACCCAACCAAGGAAATACCTTAGTTCCCAAAATGACTCAATACAATCAAAAGGAAAGAGAAACCATGGTTGGCCTACTTGGCAAATGAGTTGCAGTCGACGAGATGGTCCAACACTTCCACGGCAGCACCCCAAACGCACGAAATCCTAACAGCTAAGCACGAATGCACAGTTCGACTCGACAGGGACAGAGCAAGCGCAAAGGTTTTTTTTACAAGGCTAATAATAAAATAATAAACAACCCCAATATATAGACCTATGGTGAAAAATATCGGCAGGAAAAAACCTTCCTCGATGAGCGGAATAACTAAGGATCGGGCGATTAGTTCAATGAGGAGCCGCAACGGCGGGCGATGGACAAACTAAGGGCTCCGTGACCAACCGAGAACATCGGTGATTGGAGGCTCAGAGGACTAACTAGTACTGCATCGACAGATCAAGCAACTGAATGTTGGAGGGATAGCGTACTGCGCAGCCGCAACGACGGGATCCATACAACCTAAGGGTTCCGCGGCAAAATAAAACGTCGGCGAAAGAAAACATTGAAACTGCAGCATCGAAAATCGGAACAACTACAGCATCGGATGGTTAGTTCAATGAGAATCCATAACGATGGATGTCACATGGAGTAAGGGTCTCGCAATAATCGAAAACACTGGAGAAGATCAGAACAAATCATCAAGTAAACTGTACGTTGGATGGTTAGTCTGCTAAGAAGCCGCAACGGCGGAAGACATAAGGACTACGGATTTCGATCAAAGTCATAAACTGTTCCAAAAGCAGAAAGAAAAAATATCACAAAGTCAAAAGTTAAAACAATAAAACCACGTCATCGGAAAAGATAAGAGCTAACTGTCGGAACATTCATCGTTTAGCTTCCACAACGGCGGCTGCGTAGAGAACTACGGTCCCGATTCATTGTTCAAATGACTTTCGACAGTGAAAAAGGAAATTATCGACAAACCAAAACTTCAAGTTCAAGTCAATCAAAAGATAGCATTCACTTCCGAAAATGGTAAACAATTTATCTTAATTCAACCTCAAAAGATCCAAATTTGTAACAGAGGACAACAAAGTTCAACAATCCAAAACAAATCCAGGCAAGATAAAATTAAAAGGAGGGTCCAAAATTTTTAGAAAATTTGGGAAATAGTTGCAGCTGCAACAATTGGTGACTACCTGGTGAACCCAGATCTCTGGACAATTTCTTCCTTAAGCAATAGACTGTTTGACAATAAAACCAACATGTTGAATTCTTCTAGATGTCTGGATTTCCCAAATGGAAAATGTATGTACTTTTAATCATTGATGATAGTCCAATTTAGGAAAATGGAAACCAAGATTTCAAAGTCAAGATAACTCTTTTGAGGCCAGGAATATGAGTTTCATTTTTACCTCTGTCTTCGGGTAGCTTCTAGCTTGGACACCACATGATTGTAACATATGGTAAACAGAAATATTCATTTGTTCCTCATTCCCATGCCATTTTTCAATTTTGTGCTTTTGGACTTTTTTTGTCCTTTTTGAGTCCTCCTGCATGCCTTTCTTTCTGAATTTTTATTCAGGCTCCTCTATCCATAGTGTCCTTTTGTGTGAGAGATGTATTGACTTTCAGCTCACAGACGGAGAAGAACTTTAGCAATTTTGTACTTATATGGTTTAGTACTTTGTTTTGATACATATTGCTTTCTTAGGAGTTTTGACTCTTATTTGCCTTTTGGATTTCAATTCTTGGCATGGGATCATTTATATATAATATACTATTTACCTTGCTTCCTTTCCATGGGTCTTTTTCTGTCACCCCCTAAGACATTTTTAAATGCGAGATGGATGGAGCCTCAAAATAATATTCCAGACCTTTTGATCCTGAGTTATTTTACAAGGATTAAGTAGGGCTTCAATGTGTTCATAGCCATTCAGGAAAACTGTTAAACTAGAAGAAATTCTTTCAGATAACACAATAGTACACAGTCTTATAATCAAGGACTTTAGTTGATCCAGAATTCTGATGCTCTCCATGCAACCAAAAGTTTGCTTCTTTTTATTGAAATCAAACAAAACCTAACTAAAACAAACATAAATAAAATAAATCAAACATAAACAACCAAATCAATTTATTTATGTACAAGATAATCCAGAAACAAAAATCAAGAAAAATAAAGTTTGAGAACTAAACCACTAACTGGTCAGTCCTCTGCCCACCCCTATAAATCTGACAACTTGTAAGTTAAGGGGCTAGGCTTGACTACAAAATGAAGAAGAAACTAACCATTATCTAATTCTACTATACTTGAATCAAAAACTACATCTACTATTTTACAATCAATCTCATCAGCCCATGAAAATCGAAGGAGATTGGGCTGGGTGTCTGATGTACTGTTAGCTTCTTCTTCTTGGTAGTCTCCCGGTTCTAGCTCAATTAGATGATTTCCAAACATAGAATTCACTAGTTCATTCTTTTCTTCCAATTCAGTAGCATTGTGCTTCATGTGGGGCTCTCTTAATATTTTAATCTGGTTTGGACTTCCCTTTTGAGGAAACCCCAAGTGTGACCAATCTGAAGCAAAATACCCATTTAGTCTTGCTGACCAGTCTCGATTCAAAATCAGTCCATAGCCCTCAGGTATGTCTGCTACTACAATATCAATGTACTGACATATCTTTTTGCTTGCAGATAAGCGAATGAGAACATCTTCCATTTCCCTGACTACTTTCACATTGGTTCTGTCTAACTGAGTAACCTGCCAGGAAGTAGGTTTAGGTTGTCCATTAATCTTTTTGCAGACTGCAAGCCGCATAACATTGACTGATGCCCGTGAGTCTACTAAACAATTGTGCATGTTATGGTTGAAAATTTCAAAAGTTAATAGAAATGACAGGGTTTTGTATTTAGGCTTACCTCCCACACTTGCTTCACCAATTTCTTCTTCTTTAGGTTGATTGTTAGTGGGAAGCTTTTCCTCAGGTATTTCAAGTGCTTTTAACAATGTTTCTTTCTGCTGAGGCACATTGCACATTTCAAACAGTGAGATATTTGCCTTAGCCCTCTTAATATCTTCCACAATATCATACTCCATCTTATGTTCTTTGAGATTCTTTTTTACATCACCAGTATTCTCCTCAATGGGCTTAACATGCATGTTGATTTGCTTTGGATTTTGACTCGTAATGGTGAATTCAGGTATCTTATCAGCTGTGGTGCTCTTCTGAATTTTCTTTACATTCTTTTGAAGTCTCTTGATTTTCGGGAGTACTGATCTGTCCTATTTTATCAAACCTTGGCTTCTTGTTGTCACATTTGTTTCCGATATATCCTCCTGTTTCACATAGCCTTCTTCTTCTGCATCGAAAAGTGAGACACGGTCCCATAAAACCAGAGCATCATCCTCTTATTTTCTGTGGATTTATTTCCCTTTTCCTCCTCATCATCAGCTTCTATTAGTTTAGAGTCCAATAGCTGATTCATTACTAATGTCATCGAATTGATCCACTGAGGGAATTTTTTTCTTCAGAATGAGGCTGCTGATGAAAGGTGCAAAAATTATCCATAGCCACCTCAGTTAAATTCATTGATGCAGCGCTGTGTGGAGGAGGTTTAGATTGATTTTTGTCCTCTCTCCTTTTATAGTAAGGCTTATAAGATTTCTGAGTTTCTTTCTCCTTTTCCAGATCTATTATTCTGTTAGACAGTTTCTGCATCATTTTAACATTCCTTCAAAATCATGTGACTGCTCCTCTTTAGGCTTAGACAGTAACAAGGCTTTCTTACCAAAAGTTTTTTCTCTTGACTGCTCAGAATAATCTTCTATGCTTTCTCTTTCAACTTCTACTCTCTCGGCTTCTTCATAAGTTTCTGACAACGTAGGCTTGACTTGCATCTTGGAAAACATGGCCAAGTCAGGCCCTAAAGCTGAAGTATAATATTCGATCAAAACCTTATCAGATGGTTTATCGGTTGCAGAAAAATTCTTAAGATAAGTAGCAAACCTTTGGGTGAAACTATGCACTTTTTCTTTTCTTTCTTTCTTCAAAGTGCATAGCCCCTTCATTAATGCTGCATGAGTTTTTTGGACTCCATACTTACTTCTAAATATTCCTTCAAAAGTATCCCAGTCTGTGATTGAGTTTGCAGGCAGAGCAAAATACCATGAGGCTGCTGCTCCTTTCAGGGTATGTGGAAACAATCTACAAACTACATCTTCATGTTCTCCCGCCCTTAGTCCTTCTATGGCCAAGTAAAAGATTTGTAAATGATCATCTACTAAAATCTTTTCACTTGGGTCAAACTTGGGCAGCCTTTTCCCAAAATCCCGAGGTAAGTCATGTAGAGGGGGTGCCAGGTTTAAAGGTGACCTATCCCTCCAAGCAGGTGGTGGATTTGGTGGGTTGGGTGGTTGATTTGCATTCACGTTTGCCATGAGTCTGGGTGGAGAATGAGGTAGTAAGTGAACAGTTGAATAGTAAGGTGTATCTAATACCACTTGATTCAAAGGCTGAACGACTTACTATAATGTTGTTTCTACCAGTTCTTCAAAATCTCCAACCAACACTGCGTCTTCCAATATAGGACGGTCTTTCTTATTCTATTCTCTCCTGGGCAAGACAGGAATAATTGGTAATCCTCCAATATTCTTCACATATGCCCTAGTATGTCTTCTCAGATCATTAACTACTTCGTTATCAACAAAATACAGATGCTCTTTACCCTTCTCTTCAGGAATTGGGTTGGGAAACAAACTACTTTTAGAACTATCACCGGTGGAATAATCTCGAGAAAATAGGTTTCCTCGGCCAGCCATGCACTGGCTTCCCTCCTTCTAGCGCCAAAAACTATTGAGGCCTAGAAAATCGCAGGTGACAACAGTTAGGGATTCTCCCTAGTAAACGTTCCCAACTAGCTCGTTACTGTTTGGTATGGGGAATCCAACCGGTTTACGGTCCGGCTACCGTAGGTCAAGTAACAAAAATAAATGTTTTACCGGTTACGGCCCGATCCACAGTGTGTATTTTTAGTTTTCTGTATTTAAGTATGAGATGCAAGTGCCTATCTAAGAATGCAGATTGATAGAGAATACGAGGAGTGGTCACAATGTGATGCGCAGGTTCTTACCTCCCGTCTTAACTCTCTCGCATCTAAATCACACACAACAGGAAAAACTAAAACTAACTATCTAACCTATCCCTAGGGAGCAAGATTATTATTCATCAATGATTAATGTGTTTTGCGCATGCATTAAGAAAAATCACAGATAGCTATTACTTATTTCAAAATACATGAACATTTATAGATATATGAACAACCATATAGCTAATTGTTTATGAACAACATTCATTACTCTTAGTGGAAATTTCATAGAATAAACTAGAGAGCATTCATACAAGAACATAGGTTCAAAGAGTTAGAACGATCTCACAGTTAATGGACACAAAGCTGAAAATGAAATAGTTCACATTCAACACATCCATGGCACAACATTTGAAAAGTTCCACCAAGCTTTCTCCAACAGGAAACTTATAATTCTTATTGCAAAAGGAAATAGTTCTTCTTACAACATGTTCTCACAAATCTCAATGGGAAAAAGTCCCATTCTACATCTAACTCTCCTATACTTATACAAAAAAGCAAAACTTTTGGGCTGCCCCCAAATGACTCTTGGGTTTCCCCAACGTTTCAATTCCCAAAATTCGTCCTATAGTGAGTGCTCATACATTATACAATATATTACATTTAAAATAGAAATTTAATAGAGCACTTTCATGAAGAGGGCCCCGCTTGATCATTGATGAAATTTTTCCATGCTTGGGCTTCTGCTACTATGCTTTCAAAATATGAAGGTTCAAGAAAACGAATGTTTATTTCATGTTTTGCAGCCTGCTTCTTAACCACCTCAATCCTTGCTGGGCTCAGTCGTAGCTGATATTCAAGTAAATGGATGCTGACTGCTAAATGAGCTACTGCATTCTTCAGGATCTGCTCATCTAAATCTTTGACGTGTTGTAACTTCTGTTCATCCTCCTGGTACTTGCTCTGTAGTAGTTCTGTGAAAAAATCATGCTCTCGTATTGCATCCAGTCTATGTTCTACAACAACTTGGCATCTGTTGTATGTGACCAGTGCCCTTCTGCAGTATTCATTACAAGCTCCTCTTGTTTTCTTCACTGTCTTCTTGAATTCCTCCGCAATATTTATTGCAAATTCTAATAAGTTGTGGTCTTGCTTCAAACTATGTCGATCCTTAGCTGGTAGCTCTGCATGGGTTTCTTCGTTCGTTTCTAACCAGACTATTCTTCCTGTCAGGATTTCCAAAATATCTTGAGATCTATCCACAAAATATGAAGTAGTGTCCAGGATTTCTTCCAACCTGCTATCTATCTGTAAGATCTTACATCTTTCTTCTTCAATAAACACCTGCAGCTGGTGCATTCTTCTTCGTTGGGCTAGGACATGCTCCTTCAGAGGCTGGATATTAGTTTGCTGCTCACTGGCCTCCTTCAATGATGCTGTTAATGAAGCAATATGTCCCTCAAACTTGCTACCTGCACTTGCAATTGCTTTTCTCTTTCTTCTATGGTAGCCCTTTGTGCATCCAACTCAACAAATTTGCTCTGCAGCTGGTCCTTTTTTGCACTCACAGTTTCATATGATGCTTTTAGATCATTGTTCTCTGTCTTCAACCCTTGATACTCTAGCTGTAACTTCTGTAGTTCTGCTAGACTATTCTGAGCATCCTGTTCATTTTTCTCTACTCAGACTTCCAAGGCCATCTTGTGTGCCTGCAGAGTTTGGAATTCTATCTTCGAAGCCCTTACTTCATTATGCATATCTTAAAATTTTCTCTTTAACTTGTTACCTTCATCCCTCTCCTTCTTTAGAGTGTCCTTCAATTGTGCTGCATTTTTCCTTGATTGCTCAAGGTCTATCATAAGTCTATCCACATTGTCTTCAGTGGCCTGAGTCAATGCCACCCCAGCTCTGGTTGTCAGTCGTGGATCTGCATCTATCCCATGCACCAAAGTTTTATTAGTAATCAGCATACCTGATTGTCCTCCTTTTACAACTTTTTTCTCAGTTCTCTTGAAAATCCTCTTCTTCTCCTTATCATAGAAGATGGTGCTGAAATTAGGGACCTCTTCTCCTTCTTTCTGCATAAAAGGTATCAGATTTAATCCAGAAAACACAACTTGTTCTTGGGTGCTGCCAGAGGTTGCAGCAGGCTCTTGAAGATCAGGATTATCCTGATGCCCTTGATCTGTGTGATCATGTGTCCCTTGTGCATATGTCTATTCTGTGGTTTGTTGGTCTTTCTTAGCCCCTGCTAACCTCAGACCTTCACTCTCTTCTTGTTTTTTCTTCATCTCTTCATCTTCCTTCTTCTTCTTTTCTTCTTCTTCCTTCTTTTTCTTTTCTTCTTCTTCCTTCTTTGCTGCTTCTTCTTCATTCTTAAGCTAACTTTTTGCCTCCTGTGCTAGTCTCCTAGCATCGTCTTCTCTCTTTTTAGCTTCTTCTTCTTTAGCTTTCTTCTGTGCGGATTTGCCGTTACCGCCCACACTGGTGATCTTCTGTTTAAATATTCTCTTCAATGCAGTCATGTTCCTTGCATCCCTAAAGACTTCTTCATCCTTGTCCCATAAATTTGCATATTCAAAATGAACATTTGCTTCTTTGCAATTCTCTGCAACCTTCTTTTCGGAGTCATTCCTGTGGAAGCTCATCTCCCCAAAATGAAACTGCTCCAATTCCTGTACAAATTCAACATCTCGTTTAATAATATTTGTGAACTTATAATTCCCTATCCAAAAAGGGATAGCAGGGTAGGCTGCCTTCTTATGTTCAAACAAAAAGCTTCTGACACCATCAAGATACACCTGCCTAACTGCTTCTTTATGTACCACATAATCAGTGGCATACTGGGGTAGTAGAGAAGGTGCCCTAGAGCAACCATACATTCTAATGTACATCCCCTCTTCAGTCAAATAATAACTCCCATTTTCCCCAATGACTTTGAATGCCTCCTCGGACATATAGTTGCATTATGTTAGGAAGATTAAAGTGTACAAAGGCATAATAAAATGTTCACATATCTCCTTATAGTAGCTATAATATTTGTGTGCCCAAAATAGTTTGTATGCAGTGTACACAGGGTTCTGTCCTTATCCCAATTGCACCTTAAGGCTGGAAATGGCTGGGTACATAATATACAGTCCACTAAGATGGAGCTCATATAGAACTCAGACTTCTTCTAGGACACCCCTCCCAAAGCTGAAGATATGCAAGCTGAGAGGTTGTTAGACACTATGTTTTCCTAGTTGAATATGGTCCCCTGGGTAGCCACATAGAAAATAATGGGAATCCATCCCAACTTGAAACTTTTACCATGAGCTCTCCCAAACACTCTATTCAGCATTAGTGCTATAAACCTGTAAGGAGTCCGGAGAGTGGCTGTATCATACTCTCCTAATGGCCTGGTTCAAAAGTTCTTCCCAGGTATCATCATTCTCTTCACTGTCTCAACCATGTCCAAATTTATCTCCTTCATCCAACTTTCAATTAAGTATAATTGAGCAGGAGGTAGGTGATATGCCAGTGAGACATAACCAGGACTGTATGCAGCATAGCCCTGTTTGGCAGTATTTGTTAAGATCATCATGGCCACATCTGCCTTATGCAGGATCCAGCTGATCACCTTAGAGCATGGGAACAACTCAGGTCTAGTGGCTACCTTCATCAGAGCTAACTTCTCGATGTTGGCATATATGGTCAACTCTTTGAATCCAACATCAGGCACATCCTGATTCGAAATCATCCGATATATCTCACCCCATTTGTAGTCTGGCTCTACCCTAGTGGTAGCTCTAGTGTCTTCTTAGATATATTCCACCTTAGTAATGACTTCCACATCTGGTTCTCCCTCAGCAACAAGAGCCTTCTTCTTTTGTCTTTTAGACATATTTCCTTTGAATAAGTTGTCATGTCATAGACCAAACATGTTCTTAGGCTACTGGGGCTTTCAATCAGTGTTCTAAGAATGAAGAAAAACTGTATAACAACATTTACCTCTTCCATATGCATTTTCAACAGATAAACTATCAGAAAATTAATGCATAATAGAAAATAACCAGCAAGAAGAACTTTAGCAAGCTAGGTCTGAAAATTTCCAAGTCTGTATGCGACTAAACATGACCCTGAAAGAAATATGCATCAATTAAACCAAAATTGCATTCCAACTCGTCGCTAAAACGAACCATCCTATCCAGTAATAAAAAACGCAAAAATCAAACCTTCTAGTGTCCCATAAAAATAAGGTAAATCGACGACGACAAGAGGACCAAAAAATACCTCCCCGGTTGGCAATAAGAAAACCCACAAAAAACCGGTGCAGACAGCGTAATGCTTGTCTGCACCAACCTCCTAAACCCTCGGGCCGAGATCGAGATCTCATAATGGTTCAAAACTAGCTCAAGAAAAGAAAACCCCTCACCGCAAAACTGTGAAACCGACTGATACTTCATGCCATAAGGATACATATTCATCAATTTATACGGCTAACCACCCACGGCGGGAAAACCCAACCAGGGAAATACCCTAGTTCCCAAAATGACTCAATACAATCAAAAGGAAAGAGAAACCAGGGTTGGCCTACCTGGAAAATGAGTTGCAGTCGACGAGATGGTCCAACACTTCCACGGTAGCACCCCAAACGCACGAAATCCCGACAGCTAAGCACGGATGCACAGTTCGACTCGACGGGGACAGAGCAAGTGCGAGGGTTTTTATTTTACAAGGGTAATAATAAAATAATAACTAACCCCAATATATAGACCTCCGGTGAAAAATATCGGCGGGAAAAAATCTTCATCGACGAGCGGAATAACTAAGGATCGGGTGATTAGTTCAATGACGAGCCGCAACGGTGAGTGATGGAGAAACTAAGGGCTCTGTGACCAACCGAGAACATCGACGATCGGAGGCTTGAAGGACTAACTAGTACTGCATCGACAGATCAACCGACTAAACGTCGGAGGGATAGCATACTACGCAGCCGCAACGGCGAGAGCCATACAACCTAAGGGTTCCACGGAAAAATAAAACGTCGACGAAAGAAAACATTGAAACTGCAGCATCGAACATCGAAATGACTACAACATTGAATGGTTAGTTCAATGAGGAGCTGTAATAGTGGATGTCACATGGAGTAAGGGTCCCACAGCAATCGAAAACTTCGGCGAAGATCAGAACAAATCATCGGTGAGCGGAACAACTGTACGTCGAATGGTTAGTTTGCTAAGAAGCCGCAATGGTGGAAGACATAAGGACTACGGCTTCTGATCAAAGTCATAAACCGTTCTGAGAGCGAAAAGCAAAAATATCGTAAAGTCAAAAGTTAAAACAATAAAACCATGGCATCAGAAAAGATAAGAGATAACTGTTGAAACATTCATCGTTTAGCTTCCGCAATGGCGGCTGCGTAGAGAACTACGGCCCCGATTCATTGTTCAAATGACTTTCGATAGTGAAAAAGGAAATTATCGACAAACCAAAACTTCAAGTTCAAGTCAATCAAAAGATAGTCATTCACTTCTGAAAATGGTAAACAATTTATCTCAATTCAACCTCAAAAGATCCAAATTTGTAACAGAGGACATCAAAGTTCAGCAATCCAAAACAAATCCAGGCAAGATAAAATTAAAAGGAGGGTCCAAAATTTTTAGAAAATTTGGGAAATAGTTGCAGCTGCAACAGGATCTTTTGAAAGCCTTCATATGAGCTTCAATGAAAAATTTGCTTGAAATATTATCAAAACTGGATGTTGGATGATTCACTTGGAATGGACTAGAAGGGAGCTGAAATTATATAAGTGAACAATTGCCATGTATAAACATTTCCTAATTACTTGACAATTAGATCATTTGTCAAGTAATTAATACATAATAAGTTAATGTTTTCTATTAAGACGTGAACAAACATTATCAGCATTTCTCTTTGAATTTATACACAATTAGGTGTCGAACAACATTCTAATGTATCCTAATTGGATAATTAAGAGCAATGGGGGGAGCTTGGATTTTATGTTGGATCTTCCCCAATGTTGATTTGATGATGATTTAAATACAATTTAAGGAGCTCAAACACAATTGTGTACTTCCGTGATTTGATTGTAGATAGCCACTAAGTAGATCGATTATATAATTGAATTATAATTGATAGGACTCTGAATGGTGAAGCTTGATTATCATAAATGAACATTCCTTCCTATAAGTTGGAAGGAGAGAAATATAGATACCATGTATCTGGTTGTTTTGGATGAAAACTAACCATTTTCACTTAATCAATGTACTCAGAGAATTTTAAAAGTCTAGATGTTGTAAGAGAGGTCGTTAGTCGAGAATTATTCTGCAGTGACATAATTGTTGGGTTGTTGATGACCATTACTAAGGAATAAGCCACCAATAGTGAACTTTTAATCTTGTTGGTTTCTTCAGTGGGAACATCTGTTTGATGAATGATTATGCTTGCTGCAATGCTGACAAGGATGGAAATCAAAACACTAATAATCCATATGAACAAGTCAAGGACAATGTTGGCACTTAGTGTTTTGATGTTGAACTGGAACACGTGAAGTTGAATCATCTTGAAGGAATCCAACAATTTGAAACTAGATTAGTTTGGAATAATATAAAGTATGAAAGTTGAGTTCCTTTTAATCTTCATGTTCTATTTTGTGTTTGTTGTTGCGGATTTCTTCCCAAGATTTGATGATGGGATTTGAAAGATTACTCTGGACTTTTTAATATGTTTCTAGATAATAATTAATATATCCTTTTACAACTTCAAAAGGAAAAAACAAGCTCACATTCACTTATACCTATTGTATAATTTTGTGCTTTGACATCTTCTGCACATAATTTGAGTAGACCTACAAGGAGATAAGTTGAAAATACTATAGAAACAAGTGGTTTTTTCCCTTTCCCTCCAAAACTATTTACCCTTATGGTTGACATCATTACATTGAAGCCTATTGGTTCTTACAAAGTTGATTTTGATAGTACATTTTTGTTTTGAGGCCCGTTTTTTACCTTAAAATTCTTCTAACTTAGAATCACAAATATGTATTATTTGTTATAAACATTGAATGATACAACTGATGGCATTTCAATGACAATCCACATAGAAAGTTTTCAAAATGTTCTTACATATTTCAATTCATGCAAACAAAGGTAGACATGTTATGTATCCAATCAGAATTCTTGAACACAGAGTTAAGGACATTGAAGACTAAGGAGACAATTGTTTAAGGAAGGGGGAAAAACTACTTTTTTTTTTTCTGTCGTATTTTCAACTTATCTCCTTGTAGGTGTGTTGGGTAAAATATCATGTTGATTAATTCACCTAATATTTAATTTTCAACTAGGGTTGGTAATCTTGGAGTTGACACAAAGTATATGCGAAGGTAGAGGGGTTCCGAGGGGGTCGTGGGAATATTTTAACAAACAAAAGATCGAAAGATCTTTCAAAATGAAAAATTGAGTCAAACTCCTAAGAATTCAACTATCAAGGTAATTGAACTGGAACAGAGTACGAGACCAGAGTGGTATCAAGTTATACTACTCTACTTCTATAATCAATTACTATAAGATAAAGATATAGACAGTTCTATGACAATAAACTATTCTCTATAAGAAGATCTATTTTATAGCTACACAACCTTAGACACTAACTGCACAAAATTACAACAACTGGATATGCTTCTAAGAAAAACTATACATGCAACTATTAGATGTACATAATGATTTAAACTAAGCTATCTAGTTCCATTCTCCTGGGTTGTTTCGAGGATAAGGATTCACCGTGAGTGGAACATGAGTAGGATAAGTATCGAAGTGACTTTCAAAGGAAGTGAAGAAACTAAAGGGAATTAAATCTAACTTAACCTCTAAAAATATGTGCAGACTAAGAAACGTCCAATTGCAAGTGATAGTAAACATGATGATTTATAACCAAATAACTCCTAACTGTAGAAGATAGAACAATACTACAAGAAGGTAGACATAACTTATAAACAAGTAGAAAACTTAAAAGATGATTTTAAATCCTATTCTATAGGTTTCTTAGGTAACCACCTAATTGGAAGGGACAGATCCTACATCTTATGATCAATTTACAAGGTACTAACATATTTCCCTAATATTGACATATCTAATTATAAACTATATATATAAAAGAAAGGGTTAAATCAATTCTAGCCAAAGATATAATTACAAAGCAATACAGTAAACCAAAACTCATGACATAGTTCTAAACATAGGGTGAAAAGAAGGAAAAATAGGAATAAAACTTAACAAGTATTTTAAACAGTCTCATCTAAGGCTTTAAGAAGAAACACAACCATTGTCTAACTATCACTATCCAAACTTAATTGAAAAACTAAAGAAACAAGCTCAAAAACGATTAAAAACACTAAAGGTTGCATTACAGACTGGAGCAAAGGTCTATATGGTAGGCAGAACAGGCTGTCTGAATGACAGTCTACATACAAAAAACACTAAAATGTCAAGAAATAAGTAATCTAAATGATTTTGAGGTCAGCTGATCCATTCACATGATAATGAAATGTAAAGGATAGGAATTAAACCTACCTAATGATTAAATTCAGTCCATAAAATAACTTAAACTCAATTCATAATAAAAAACATAATTACCTATTTATTAAACAAGCTGTAATATAACTAACTGAATTCATAACAAAATGGAAAGGGACAGAGTTGAATCTACTGTAATTGAATCAAAGCAATCTATTCTATCAACATAAACCAAGAAGTAAACTGGAAATACTTAAAAGGGAAATTGAAAGCAAATTTGTGTGCAACCGGGTTCTTAACTCATAAAAGGAAACTACATTAACAACATAATATCAAAGTATAATCTATGCTACAGAAAATGAATAACATGAACGATTTCAATAACTAAATTGCATAAACAATATACAAATAAAACTATGCTAATTGCAAAAAGGGATGAATGAAAATACACAAGAATAGAAATCTCTGGTTGATGAGGGTCCCTCCCAATAATCAAAGTGATAAGTTTCTCAATGCTACTAAGACAAGATCATGCACAACATAAGCAGAACCTCCATTAAATTGAAGAAAAGTATTACAGAGTTTCTAGAACCGACCGATTACATGTATAAAATGGCTAACTAACTATTAACTTCTTCTCGCATAGCAACGTTTGTATATATAGCATTTTACAAAGGCCGAGCAAGTCAACCATTTCAGTGGTCGACTGCTCTTAATATAAGTCAACCATTATGACAAATAACTAAACGAATAACCAACCACATAACGTTTTCCTCCTTCTTCGCGAGATGGTTCTTCTATGGTGCGTGATGTGGCATACAGGCTTTGCTTCAGCGTGGCTGGTGTCAAGGTGTCATGCAGAGGAATCATGTTGGAAATATTCCAGAATCGGGTTCATGCTATCACTATAGTGTGTGTACAATAAACAGTTTACAGGTCGTTCCATACTTTAACGCGTAGGAATCTATTAGTACCAGCCCGCGATTAGCTCGACAGACTGAATGATGAGTTGTGTAGTGAGCTGGATATGCTCTACGTGTATCTAGAATGGATGCATGGTCTGTTCGTTGGCTCACTGAAGACTAAGCTCTGTAATAACGATTTCATATGTTAGCATATCATCAAATATCATCGGATTTAACCTATAAAATCATGAAATAATAGAAATAAATCATAACTTGCATAAGCCCAAAATATAGTTGTACCTGGTGCTGAATAGTGAACTGTATGATAGAAAATATGCCAAAAGGTGACAAAAATTATGTCAAATATGTAAATTATTAGTTGAAAAACGATGACAAAATTGGGATCAACATTCCCCCAAACCGAAGAAATACCAGGTCCCATTGAGCACAAAGAGAAGTAAATCAGAAAGAAGGCTGAGCTGCATTAGCAGGCCTTTGACTTGGAAGATGAAGAAGGGGTTTTAAACTTCAATTTTTGAGCCTGTGAGTTCAAGATAGAACGCCTCTCCTATTGAGTTCTATGAGACAGATTGATGGCCTTGTTCATCTCTTCGATGATCTTAACTTGCAAGCGCAAATCTTTGTTCTCTTACTGAAGACTTGCGATCATCTTAGCATACTCTTCATTTCGGCTAACTGATTGAGCCAATTTCTGAGTCAATTGATCTACCGTTGGCTAATGTGGAGTAGATGGTTTTGTAGGTTTCTTAGTCTCTTGTGGGGGACTCATCTCATTAGATGGCACTTCAATATCAACAGTTGGAATTTGTATTTCAGGACCCAAATCCTGAACAGGCGTAGAAACAGTTTCATGAGCGGGTGCAGGGATGGTCTCATGATTATCATATTCAAGCATTTTAGATGAAATGCTAGCCAAGGTGAATAGAGGTGAGGTAGTGTCAGGTTTTCCTATTTTGGGCACACTATCTGAATTACTTGTCTGGATAGCGGGCTGAAACATAGACTGAACCAATTTTGTCTTTTGGACTCTAGTGTGAGGTCGTGGCAAGGGTATAAATTTAGCAGACACGAGAATAACAGGGACAAAGCGAGTGGATGGACTTTCCTTCGATGTGTCATCATCAAGATGAACAACATTGGTGATTTTCTTCTCTGATGATGGGGATGGACTGGATTCTTGATTACGAAGGTGTCAAGGGCATTTTCGGATATTCAAATGGGGGTTAAGAAGTTCAAACACGAAGGTATCCCAAGGTTGACTTCGCTCTCTAAGATGATCTAGGATCAAGATCTTGATCAAACTATGATGGTATAAGCTGCCCTTAGGGTTAACAATATTCTTTCTAACCTAGTTCGACATATTTTCCACGCTCCTCAAAAAATAATAAGGGAAATTGAGATATTTCGGATGATCAACGAAATGAGCTAACAAACAAAGATGACAAGACTTAAAGACGCTAAACTTACCTTCACAAGTAATCAAATGGATGATGACCATCAAAGGATTAAGCACGGATTAAGGTACTCAGGTTTTATCCATTCACGATGAAAACCTTTTCTTCCCGTCACATGCTGAAACTCAGGTTTAAGGGCAAAGTTATGAGATGCATGCGGCACAAACTAGTGCTTGTGCCATCGAACACCTTCTCATGGAAACTTGGTTGTGCATGTGATTGATTCCTCAGTGACTGGGAAGACAAGATGGCCAACCCTTTCCTTCTTTCCATCGAAGCTCGTTGCAAAAAATAGTGAGATTTACTCATCATACCCTTGTAGTAGATGAAGAAACGGGTTCCAACCAACCTGAAAAAAGACTTCTTGGCATTCTCTAAACTCTGGCAACTGGAATAAGTCTTGGTAGCTCTAAAGTTCAAAGCGTCTTGGCATGGTTAAGCAGAGACTAGGATACAGATTTTGCAGGGAGTATGGAGGAAAGGTGGCTAACAAAATCTACAGTGGTAACAGTCAGTGAAAGGAAATGGAAAGAGGTTCGCACAACGTTGATTTAAAACATGCCTCATTCAACCGATCAAATGATCACACAAACAACTTGACACTTTTGGATGATCGTGCTATTATGGCAATCTTTGAAACATGTGCCATCAAAGATGCGTATTTTAATGAGTTTATAAGGTTTTAGTTAGTTCAACCATGTCCAAAGTAAACTTTGGATAGATTGAGTGTTTAACTTAATACGGATGTATAAACCATATTCATAACCATAACCTTGATTTAACAAGAGGGTAAACTATTTGATATCTTATGCATGCGAGTGGATAATAGGATGGGGGTGATGGCAACGTAATGATGATTTGGAAGTACCCTAAGGTCAAATAACACCCATATGGAAGTAAGACGAGATCATATTAGATCTAAACCATACTACATCATGGATTGAGATTAGTTATAATGCCCTTGTGGATGTGACTTTAATAGTATGACTCAACCAAATTTTAACTTTTTTCCCAAACGAAAATTAAGCTAACACTTAACCATAGGTGCTAAAATATCACAGTTTTTATTCGGATCATCATTCGACCCTTCATATGGTCCTTCATATGGTTCTTTGTATGGTCCTTTGTATATATTTATGTAAAAATAATCTTGCTGGATCAGATTGCTGCTAATCATGGATTTTCCTAGGCTGCTAGTCCACAAGAAAGTCATATGGGACAATTCTCTTGATCTTTTAATTGCACTCTCCCTTATTCATATAGGATTTTAAGACCAAATTCGATATTTTCATTATCACGTGATGAGAATATAATTGAAAATGCCATAGGAAAAACTAGTCATCCATGCCTCATTGTAAGGATATCTTGTCATCTTAAGAATTTTTGAGTTCACCCTCGAGTTTGTGAGATTTTACATCTATGGGTCCCATTTCTAGGATAATCATATACTAGGTATTGATTGAATTTAGATTGTCAGATCCAAGGCCAACTTACGGTCATTCTGTAATGACATCATAAACAATAGGCCTAAACATGTTTATTCATAAATTTTGAAATTTTCTCTTTATATTATCATTGTTCTATGAACCATGTGCATAGTGGTGCATTAACCAGATCTCTTTTACCCGATATTGCCCCACTGCTAGCAGGCCTGTTCAGTACCCCGGCGGGTTTATCTTGGTACCATGCAAGCATAGCCCCGCTGCCAGTGAGCCTGTTTAGTACCTCGACGGGTTTACTTGCATTTACTGAGCTTCCTTGTTTTAGGATGTTACTTAGCATTGACTCACTGCCAGCAGGCCTGTTCAGTACCCCGACGGGTTTGCTTCGTATAATGATTTTGAGTATATGGAATTCGGTCGGTACTAGAGCATGTTAAGCCTGCTAAACACATAATTCAATAAAAAAAATACTTTTTACATATAATGGCCTTAATAATAGATCATGTCAAAAGAGAATAACTTAAAGTTGTTCTTTGACCTTTCGGTCTATCTTCGTCATAAAAGATAAGTAATGTTCCCCACAAGCAAATTTTTTTTACTTACTTTCGAGTTACCACAAAATTTTTGAAGAGACAAGTTTTGATGATGAGTATAGGATAAACTAGTAGTCCATAGGTGTGAAAATTTTGAAGAACATAATGATTAAAGTAAGTCGTTCGAGCAACTGTTCAAATAATCGGAAATGTACATGTTTGAATCAAGACACCATATATAAAGCATAACCAAATCATAGAATAAGTGGTTAGAAATGATACATAAGAATTCTTTAATTCCGCTATAAACTTCAAATTTTGATAGTGACCAAAAAGGGGAAAATTAAGATATATTATGAGTGTTTTTAGAGCACTTCCTTTTTTTAGATAATATCTCATGAGCTACTTACAGAGGTAAAGTACTTGTAATCAAAATACAAAACCACTTGTTAGATGATTCATTTTTATTCATGAAAACATATATATTATTATAGAAAGAAAAGAGTCCCTTGTAAACAACTTATCAGAAATAACTCTTATTTATTCAAAGAAATACACACATATTTACATATATACAAATGATGATAACCCAAAATACTTTTAAGGATCAGGAGGAGGAAGAGTTTTTGGAGGGGGAAGTCCAACGATTACTTCTATTTTGGTAGGATCCACCTTGATCCCTTGGGGAAAAACATGATGCCCTATACAAATGTGACATGCAGAGGTTTTGTTAATGGACATTCCTATTGGGGATGTTTAGTCTCACATCTTGGACAAAAGATGCTCTTTGCTGCTCATTCTTCTTCCTGTTTCTTCATGTAAGTTTGGTTTCTAAAGTGAGTATACCTAGAAGGTTTCTTTCGAGGTGAGAATGGGGTGTCCCAACGTTCTTTTCCAGGAGAGATCTTCCTCCGATCAACCATTCTCTTATTGGGTCTTAGAGGGATGGTAGATGCTATTGTGCATGTTTCAATTGGTGAGATTACTCTGTTTATTGAGTTTCCAAAGAGAGATTTCACCTTGCCAGGATCAACAGAATTAGTGAAATTCAGCTCCCCTACTAGTGAAAAAGTTGTATCATTTGGTTTTGTGACTAGTGGAAGGTTTAAGGGTTCCCAATGGTTAGTCACTTTGAACTTCGACAGAAATGAGGCCCTCAGGACCTCCTGCCAGGATCTCTTCTCTTTCTATGGATTCCCTTGTAAGATCTCCCGAAAGAGTCTCTTTATGTTCCTAGCAGAACTACTTCCTGTAGGTGTTTTTTTTTCGATGCCTTTCCGTTGAGTTAATGGCAGGGATATTATGTCCCCCGTAAAAATTAATAAGATTTTTAACAAAATTTTACTATCTTAATGAATCTACTCTGAGAATTTCTAGGTTTGTTAAAGGGAAACCTATGCTACTACTACTACTGGATTTGGGGGCGACTGTTATAAAAAATGCGTAGGTTCTTACCTCTCGTCTTACAGCTCCCCCGCCACCAGCCTATATCTTTTCTACCTTATAGAACAACTCCCCAACAACGACACAAAAATGTTGGGTAAAATATCATCTTGATTAATTCACCTAATATTTAGTTATCGACCAGGTTTGGTAATATTAGAGTTGACACAAAGTATATGCGAAGGTAGAGGGGTTCCTAGGGTGTCGTGGGAATATTTTAACAAACAAAATATCGAAAGATCTTTCAAAATGAAAAATCGAGTCAAACTCCTAAGAATTCGACTATCAAGGTAATTGAACTGGAACAGAGTACTAGACCAGAGTGGTATCAAGTTATACTACTCTACTTCTATACACAATTACTATAAGATAAAGATATAGACAGTGCTATGACCATAAACTATTCTCTATAAGAAGATATATTTTATAGCTACACAACCTTAGAGACTAACTGCACAAAATTACAACAACTGGATATGCTTCTAAGAAAAACTATACATGCAAGTATCGTATGTACATAATGATTGAAACTATGCTATCTAGTTCCATTCTCCTGGGTTGTTCTAAGGATAAGGATTCACTATGAGTGGAACATGAGTAGGAGAAGTATCGAAGTGACTTTCAAGGGAAGTGAAAAAACTAAAGGGAATTAAATCTAACTTAACCTCTAAAAAGATGTGCAGACTAAGAAACGTCCAATTGCAAGTGATAGTAAACATGATGATTTATAAGCAAATAACTCCTAACTGCAGAAGATAGAACAATACTACAAGAAGGTAGACATAACTTATAAACAAGTAGAAAACTTAAAAGATGATTTTAAATCCTATTCTATAGGTTTCTTAGGTAACCACCTAATTGGAAGGGACATATCCTACTGTTTATGATCAATTTACAACATACTAACATATTTCCCTAATATTCGCATATCTAATTCTAAACTATATGTTAGCACTGGGATTGAGCCAAAAGGTTGCAGAAGGCCCGCTCCCAGGTAACAGCAGAAGCACTTTCGAAGAGAGAACTGGCCTTCTGCTCTTCCGAGAGGGATCTCTCACCAAATATTAACAATGCCAGATATGTACAAGTGAAAATATAAATTGTTTGTAAAATTGGTTGAAATAAGACATAGAACCATTTGGGCGATGGAGTCAAGAAGTGTAACAAAAATGAACAGAACTTATGCAGATGATTTCAACACAGAGGCAAGATAGCCATTCAATTACAGTCAAATTATAATTGTCTGGTGGAAATGAAGAACATGAACAGACCATCAACACAGAGCATTGGAAAATGAATTCTGTATTAAGTTTAGAAGAAAGCTTTAGTGAATATCTGAAAAAACAGACGGAGCATAGCATGTATGAATTCCAAACTGTTATACACTTATTTTAGACATAAAGAAAACATAATGGAAGAGATAAACTGGAAAAACATTCACATGAGAAAGAAAGCAACAGACTGTAATATAAACAACACATGAATCCCTATGTAAAACGCCGACCTCGGCTCTGCAATTTTATTAAAATACTCTTGAAAGCATACACATCAAAATTACATCGGTTTCAACCCTTTCTCCTTCTTCAGGAGGCATATTTATAACATTTTGGACTTCCCAATCCGACGTTCGGGAATCAAAATTTGTTACAAACTGAAGAACATCTTCTAACAAACTTCGGACATGGCCTACACACCACGATTCACATAAGACAAAAATAAAATGCGGACTACTAGAAAAATAGGCTAAAACTCCCCTCCTGCATATCCCAGATGGTGACATATGTGCAAAAACTGGAAGACGTTTTTGTATTTGGCCCAATTCTTGACAAAACCCATGTCTTATTTTCCACTGATTCAGCTCCAACTCCTCAGTATCTGATTTTGAAATTGATGACTCAGATAGTAAACCTGTAAATTTCTGGAAAAATACCCTGTGAAGATATTTTAAATTCTCCAAACTTGTGATACTTGTGTAAAATATGAAGGAGGTTTTTGCATATAGGCCTGTTATGAAACAAAACCTCTCTCATTTTCCTGAAGTTCAACTCCATTTGGTTGAAACAATTCTTTGAGTGTGATGTCTGAAATAGTCCTTTGGAAAACCTGAAACATAGCCTACAAAAATCACTTTGTTTCTCCTAACCCATAAGACCTGGGTAAAAACTGAGAGAGGTTATTGAACATGATCCTAATATTAATAGAAAACTCATTGAATTTTGGAAAATTATTTATGGTTTTCTGGAAAAAATTGATTGAAATAATTGACTAAAACAATCATTTAAAAATATGGAAATTTGCTCTCTAAATATGACTTCGATTCTCTCAATCCACAGCACGTGGGTAAAAATTGAGAGAGGTTATTGTAGATAGGTGTGTTATGAAGCAAAACCTCTCTCAGTTTCTGAAAAATAATCTTATTTCGATGGGAAAAATTGATTTAAAATAATGACCAAAACATCCATTTTCGTAAAAAAAAACCATGCTCTACTGCTTTAATTCAGATAGTGTGTTTGTGTGGATGTTCTTAATGCTGAATCCTTAATTTGTAGATTTAACTTTCTGGAATTTCTGCACCATTCTAGACTGTAGTGTAAGCTTCATTGGCTCAACCGCTTACAGTATAAAATTCCTTTCCATCCATGCAATTTTAAACAAGCAATACTTCTCCCAAGCGAAAACATTTTTACACTATTGATTTGTTGGGTGAGTTGATGCTACAACAACACGCGTTTTAACTTGATCCCAATACAAAATTTCGCTGACTGAAAAGTTGACTTACCTCATGCAAGTTCACAATGCGAAATGATCTTACACCGTGGATTGGGATTTTGGTAAAACTCAAGCCGTTAAAACATTTTGCCCATACCCAATTTCGCGAATTGTAAAACTTCATTTCTCCTTGATAGTTGACAATGAGAAATACATTCACGTGGTTCATCCTTTCCCAGCCATATCGTGGCCATTGAAATATGCGGGCTTTTAAATGATTTCGCAAATTGAAAAAGTTCATTATCTCGTGCATCTTCATAATGCGGAATTTATTTTATCCATGGATTTTCCTCAATTGCCAATCTGACCTTCAAAACCTTTCTACCATTTAACATCATTTCGCAAATTGAAAAATTTAATTGCTCCGTGCAACTTCACAATGCGAAATTTATTTTGGCCGTTGGATGTGAATGAGTTTGATATGAGCCATTGATCTATGTTTAATTTTGCTGCAAAAGTGGCAGGTTGGTGTGCGATCCCAATTTGACTTTATGCCAAGAAACAAAGTGGCATCATAATTTCTTGAGCGCTTGGGATTTGCCTAAAATACCTCTTGGTAAAATATCCCATTTACTTTTTCCATAAAATATCCAAATTCTTTTGGATTTATAAAAATAAATTTAGTTTATTTTTATAAAACATAACCTTTAGCCTCCTTTTGCAAAGTATATTTCATGAATTTTTGTAAACATTATTCATAATGAATAATTTGTCTCTATAAAATATCTCCTTCTTAACCAAAATCCTTTAACTTTTTCTCGCGCCACCTCGGAATTTTTATAAATTGTTTTAATGAGGAATGTTTGAAAACCATTTGATCCTCAAGAGAAACTCAGAATTTTCAGGCAATGAGACTTACTGCGGCAAAACTAAAATGGTGCTAACATTATATATATAAAAGAAAGGGTGAAATCAATTCTAGCCAAAGATATAATTACAAAGCAATACAGTAAACCAAAACTCATGATATAGTTCTAAACATAGGGTGAAAAGAAGGAAAAATAGGAATGAAACTTAACAAGTATTTTAAACAGTCTCATCTAAGGCTTTAAGAAGAAACACAACCATTGTCTAACTATCACTATCCAAACATAATTGAAAAACTAAAGAAACAAGCTCAAAATAGATTAAAAACGCTAAACACTAAATGAAAGGCTGGATAACAGACTCGAGCAAAGGTCTGGATGGCAGGCAGAACAGGCTGTCTGAATGAAAGTCTACATACAAAAAGCACTAAAATGTCAAGAAGTAAGTAATATAAATGATTTTGAGGTCAGCTGATCCATGCACATGATAACGAAATTTAAAGGACAAGAATTAAACCTACCTAATGATTAAATTCAGTCCATAAAATAACTTAAACTCAATTCATAATTAAAACCATCATTATCTATTTATTAAACAAGCTATAATATAGCCAACTGAATTCATAACAAAATGGAAAGGGACAAAGTTGAATCTACTGTAATTGAATCAAACCAATCTATTCTATCAACATAAACCAAGCAGTAAATTGGAAAGACTTGAAAGGGAAATTGAAAGCAAATTTGTGCGCAACGGGTTGCTTAACTCACAAAAGGAAACTACATTAACAACATAATATCAAAGTATAATCTATGCTACAGGAAATGAATAACATGAATGATTTCAGTAACTAAATTGCATAAACAAATTACAAATAAAACTATGCTAATTGCAAAAAGGGAAGAACGAAAATAAACAGGAATAGAAAGCTCTGGTTGATGAGGGGCCCTCCCAACAATCAGAGTGATAACTTTCTCAACGCTACTAAGACACAATCATGCACATCATAAGCAAAAATTCCATTAAATTGAAGAAAAGTATTACAGACTTTCTCGCATAGCAGTGTTTGTAGATATAGAGTTTTACAAAGGGAGAGAAAGTCGACCCTTTCAGTGGTCGAATGCTCTTAAGATAAGTCAACCATTATGATAAATAACTAAATGAATAACCAACCACATAACGTTTTCCTCCTTCGCGAGATGGTTCTTCTATGGCGCATGATGTGGCATACAAGCTCTGCTTCGGTTTGACTGGTGTCAAGGTGTCATGCAGAGGCATCATGCTGGAAATCTTCCAGAATGGGGTTCATGCTATCACTCTGGCGCATGGAAAATAAACAATTTACAGGTTGTTTCATACTTTAACGCTTAGGAATCTATCAGTTCCAGCACACGGTTAGCTTGGCGGACTGAACGATGAGCTGTGTAGTGAGCTGGATATGCTCTACACGTATCTAGAATGGATGCATGGTCTGTTCGTTGGATCACCGAAGACTAAGATCCGCAATAACGATTTCATATGTTAGCATATCATTAAATATCATTGGATTTAACCTATAAAATCTTGAAATAATAAAAATAAATCATAACTTGCATAAACCCAAAATATAGTCGTACCTGGTGCTGAATAGTGAACTATATGATAGAAAATATGCCAAAAGGTGACAAAACTTATTTCAAATATGTAAATTATTAGTCGAAAAACGATGACAAAACTGGGATCAACAAGGTGTACCCAAATTTGAGTGTGAGAATTCATTGGATTCAGAATTCAATTCTGCATCTAATGAATACTCACACTAAAAGATTGAGTAGACCTACAAGGAGTTAAGTTGAAAATATGATATATATGTATTTTCCCTTTCCTTCAAAAACTTATAACTCTTATTTTATTATTTTCCTTAAGAGGATCATTTTAGACCTTGAAATTTCTCTGATGAGCCACTACTTATGTTATGTTCACTTGCTTACTTGTTATCTTTCTTACACTTGATTACTTTCATGTTTTCTTGCGAACAATTTTAGAGTGTTGTTGGCTTTCGTCCCTCTCTCTCTCTCTCTCAGCAGACCCAGGTTCAACCAGTTCTTGGTTAGCACAACAAAGCCCAAGATATTGGACCAATGGAGTGGAGCTCAGTCGACAGTACCTATGACACAGATGTCGTCTCCCCTGAGATATCTCAGTTTTATGGGTAACTGCCAGAACCACGTTTTCGCAGTTTGTGCAGGAGGGTGTTTTAGTACCTTGGCTCTGCACCAAGGTTTCCAACGAAGACCGAGGAGGTGGGTTACTGGTTTTCACAGTACTTCAACACCAAGTTATGATCCAACCCTTCTTTATGCAATTCACGTAAACAAACATTGAACAATCAACATAAGAATATTCATTAATATAATGCGACAATCATACATTTATCTATTTTCAACCAATAATCAACTAGTCATTCAACATAAGATTCACACATATACTAAGCTAATTCAACATTCACACATATACACAACATTTAACGTGGATGCCCATCCGGGGAAAAAACACAAGGTGCTCTTCATATGGCATGAGGAAATAGATGCAACTTTTGTTTGTGCACAAAGTTGCAGACTCTGTTCAAGATCTTCTCTTCTCTCTTTATAGACTTTTCCTCCCTCTCACGCTCTCTGATATTCTCTCTTTCTCTTCCTATTCTACTCCTACTCATGATCCACACACAGCCTAGATCAACTCAACCTTCTCTACTTGTCTGCACACTCAGCTGCAGAACCTCTACTCTGATGCACTCAGTGATACAGAGTTATTAACCAAAAACCAGTTACTTCCATCTCAATTAAGCTAAAACAACTATCAGGATCGTTATCTGTCTAGCCCAACTACAACTTGGGTTCCTTATTTTATAGCCCCATTATAGACTTGATACAAATCCCATACATGCTTGTAACAGACTCAATATTGACTTGATACAGACTCTAATAGATTCATAATAGACTCCTTTTTAGTCGCTTTCTCAACCGACTTACTATATCCATCCAACAGGCTATTTTTCCTATTCTAGTAACACATAATGGAAGGCACTATTGGCCTAACTTACAAAGATGCCTTCATGCGTGTGGCTTCCGCTGAATTCAACTGAGCTCATACCTACGATCATTAAGGACTGTCGCTTTCTTAGCGTTATGCCTTATAGTCACATCCTGGCCGTTACATTATCTGCATAATTGCTTCTGTCGATATTCTGCCATGTCATCTCATATCTTATTTTGTCCTTTAGTCGCAACTTACTTATCTGGCGTAGCTTCCTCGTCCCGCGCCTTCTCTTTTCTTCTTCTGTCACACCATCCTTCCCTTTCCATTGATGCTGCTTCCTCTGTCGTAGCTCCTTCCTCTTCTCCTTTACGCTCTTCTTCCATACTTAGGCAGAATTCTACATGAATTTTGCCCCACTGTCCCGAGGCCCAACAAGTGTCAAGTACTTTTGGAAATGCACCCTAGTGTTTTCCTTTTCCTAGAGGTGATTTAATGAGATTATCGTTTCAATTGAAGGGATCCTTATTCAATTTTAAGTAGGTCCTTATTACAATTGACTTAAGAGTGCTTCTTTCAAATCCACATGTAGTTAGTGTTTTCACACTAGCTTGTGCAAGAAAGCACCCACTAAGACTTATGGAAGTCTCAGTAGTCGACTGAATTGGAAATGAAAATTACTGCAGTAAACCCTAGTAAACAACAGTAAAAAATAGTTAAACAATTTTAACTTACTTGAAGCAAATGCCAATAAAGCAAACAAAACTACTATTTTTTCTCTTTTGCATACAAAAGGAGTAGGGAAATCATTTTTTGATTTTATTTCACAAAAGAATAAATACAGGTGGTATAGTATTACCTCAATGAGTATGTGTAGGGACCCTTATAGGTGGTTGAAAAGCGAGTCCTTGGGCTCGAAGCCACTTCAGGTGTTCTCCACACAATGGTCACAAATAGGTAGCCAAAAATAAATGGTAGGTGAAACGGGAAGTCAAATGAGAGATTCAGGCTTCTGGTAGAATTCTGGCAGAGTGACGATAAGGTAATGAGTGAGAATCAAGTATGTAAAATGGGATCCCTCACCATCCTTTTATAGAAATATTTTCCCTAGGTTTCTTTCCCATGGTTTTCAGTGAACCTTGGTATTGGCCCTTGGTTTTGGGTGGATTTTAGGGTTTTCCCTCCTTTTCCCCCTTTTTGAAAATTTTCTCTTTTTTTTTTTAATTTTCTTTTCATATTTTTTGGGGATTTATCCGTAATTTGGGGAATTTACTTCTTTTTGGAGGGAATCAAGCCATATTTCCCTTCTTTGGAGGGGGGAATAATAATTTTTAGCCAATTTTGGGTTTTGACCTTAGGTTTTGTGGGTTAGTGAAGATTTTTATGGGGAAAAATAATGGAAGTGGTGATGTAGCTAGGGAATGAGCAAGGTAAGTCATTTTTTGGTTTTAACATATTAACCCCTGATGTGTGAGGGAAGGAGCTCATCATATGGCCGATATACATCACATGTTCTTTACTTTTCCAGGGGAAAATGTGTGACGATAGTGTAGAGAACGATAGTGGCATTGGAGGGTAGAACAAGCTCTTAGTATGGTCTACAAGGGTCGAGTCTGTAGATACAACACTCAAAATGGATGAGGTACATGCAATAAAAATTATATGGATGAGGCAGACATACCCATGCTCGTATCAATGTCTTAAGATATACAAATAATAATAGGGCAAAAGGGGGACCTGAGAAATACATGAATAACTATTGTGTACATCATAGGTGTCCAAGGATGACTCAAATATGGAATATAATCATGGTCCAACCATGGTTGATATGAATAATTGAGGTTGGAAACAATGACATTCACCAAGAATGCAAGATAATAATATTGATGATCCGATGAGTATTTATGCCTTGGATACTTTAAAGGAGCATTTTAATTAACAAAAAACCAAGCAAGAATGAGGCGGTTTTATAGATTTATATCAAGCGAACTTGTTATCTTTTTTGATTCCGATCCGGTTCCAACCTTGAATGCGGGTCGTATCATTGAGCTGTAGTGATCCCTCCTTCGCATATGACAACCCTCTCTCTCTGTCTGTCGAAATAACTGGCCATAAGCTAAAGAACCAGGTAAGAACCTCTTTTATTTTCTTGGTCCAGCTTTGAAAACAATACCTCTGGGGGAATCTCCCGGCCCAGCAGCTTAAGAACCAGGCATTGATTCTTTGTTGGATGAAAAAGGGGTCCAACAATTGTAAGGACTCAAACAACTGAGAGTCTGAATCTTAGAGATACAATGTGCTACATTTGGAATTGGATATACTAGTAAGCATGGAGGGATTCCAAATACTGTTGCCAATACAACCCATATATCACCAGGAACATCATACTGGAAAGGTTCTAAAGAGACTCACCAATATGCTAGAGTCAAAGGAAATCCTGGGTCTTCGACCAAATAACGAAGGGACCAATATGTTGAAATAATGTAACTTCTAAGAATATTCTACTTGTACTTCACATTATTATTATTCCTCCTTCGGGAGATGTTCTTGATGTAAAAGGTCATGTAAATGTCATGAGGTAAACCATCAGTTGTAAGTCGAGTCAATAGCACCCATAAAAGATGAATATAATTATTATTGTGAAGTTTACCTAGGTAGGTGTTGGGGCCCGAAAATTCACAGGCAGCAACAGTGAGGGATTTTCCCCAATCAACGTTCCCAACTAGCCCGTTGACTGTTTGGTATAGGGAATCCGTCCGGTTTGCGGTCCGGCTACCGTAGGTCAAGTAACAAAACAAAGGCTTTATCGGTTGCGGCCCGATCCACCGAGTTTTTGTATTTTTGACTTAATGTATGATATGCAAGTTCCTAACTAACAATGAAGGGTGCTAAAGATGCAAGGAACAGTCACAATGTGATGCATAGGTTCTTACCTCTCGTCTTAAGGTTCACAAGCACCCAAAACACATACAACACAAAACATAAACTAACTACCTAAACTATCCCTAGGGAGCAGAGTTATCATTCAGTGGTGAGTAATACATTTTGTACGTGCATTATGAAGAGTTACAGATAGCTGATACTTCATTCAAGACACATGAACAATTACAGATATTTAAACAACCAGATAGCTGATTATTTTATGAACAACATTTATTACTCACAATGGAAGACATCCCAAAAGATACTGAAGAACACTCAACAAGAACATAGGTTCAGGAAGTTAAATACTCTCACAGTAAATGAAACACAGCTAAAAACGAAATAGTTCCTCTTCAACATTATTCATTTAGTCGCATTGATACATTCCACATTTCGCTCTCTCCAACCAACAAAAGTTGCCCTTTCTGACTGTAAAATGAAGTAGTTCCTCTTACAAGCAAAAGAGTTTGCAAATTTTTCAGGGAAAAAGCCCCTGTAACTTCCCCCTTTCTAGTATTTAAACAAACAATCAATCGTTTGGGTTTCCCCCACGCATGACCTTTCGGTCTCCCCAGCGTTTCGTATTTTTCTGAGTTGTCTGTATGCACTCATGATTCTTTTAGTAACAGACCAGCAGTCCGGTTCATGCCTTTAGCGTTATTGACTTTGTCTTCCGCTTCGAGGGCCCTTTCAGTGATCTGGTCGGTGTAGTTTCAATTTTTCTAAACTGTTCTTCTACGTCTTCACGCATTAGCTCCTTACGCACACCTGCAATTAACCCACGTGTATTATCCATTTGGGACTGTGCTATGAAACAGAGTGGCGGATTATACAAACTGAAAGGACTTCTCCACAAAACAAATGGCCTGGTGCACCACGGCGGAAGTCGAAAGGATACTGACATCGGAAGTCAAAGGCTTGGCTCATCTGCAATGGCGGGAAGAAAAAGAAAACTAAGAGGCGCGATTCAAAGCTGTGGGCGGGAAACTCCATCGGAGATCGGGTGACTTTGACGTCGGACGCAAAATGGACTTCCCAGCCGTAACGACGGGAAGACAAGCGCTAAAATGATGCGAAACGTGGGCGGGAGAGGGCTTAATCGGACGTCGAAAGTTCAATAGGTTTCCTAGCCGCAACGACGGAAGGGTAAAAGCTACGGGCAAGCGATTGAAGACAAATACGAATCGGACGACGGAGCGATTTGGACTTCAGACGCTGAACCGCTTTGGGAGCCGCAACGGCAGAGGAAAAAGAACAAAAGCAGCCGATTTGACAGAAAAAATAAGTGTTCGAAAGCCTTTAAAAATCAACAATAGTAAAGGACCATTTCATTTTCAAAACGACGGCCTATCAAAGACAACTGGCAAGACTCAACCCAACTATGCGAACCGCTGCAAAAATTCAAGCACAAACCAATTCTGGGAGCAGGCTGTATGTAAATTGTTCAAAACATCCAGACTTAAAGCATGACCGAAAAACATCAAGGATGAAACAACCTTCAGTGATATTCAGTTATGAGGAGGGGCCCAAAATTTAAGAGATTTGGGGAGAAAAGTTGCAGCAGCAACAACTGGCGATTACCTGGTGAACCTAGATCACTGGGCGATTAACCTTTGAGAGACAGACTGTTTAACAGCAAAAGCATCATATTGAATTCTTCCAGCAATATGGATTTCTCAAATGACCGAAGTGTGTACCCTTAATCATTGATGACAGTCCAATTAGGGAGAGTGGAAGCTAGAATCGTTAAGTCCAGATAACTATGCTGAGGCCAGAGGATGCATTTCATTATCACCTTTGTCTTCAGGTGGCTAATAGCTTTGGACACCACAGGATTGTAGCATATGGTAAATAGAAATATTCATTTGTTCCTCATTCCCATGCCATTTTAACACTTTTTCTTGTGCTTTTGGACTTTTGTCCCTTTTTATATGAGTTTACTTACATGCCTTTCTTACTGAATTTTACTTCAGGATCCTCTATCCCATAGTGTCCTTTTGTGTGAGTGTTGTACTTCAAGTTTAAGCTCACGGATGGAGAGGATCTTTCGGCAATTTAGTATTTATGATTTAGCATTTGCCTTGATGTATGATGCTTTTCATAGGAGTTCCTTGACTCTTATCGGCCTTTTGGCATTCGTTTCTTGGCATGGGATCATTTATATTTAATATACTGTTCACCTTGCTTCTTTCCATGGGTCCTCTGCTGTCATCCCCTAAACATTTTAAGTGTGACGTGGATGGAGCATCAACATAGTATTCCGGACTCTTGGAATCCGGTTTATTTCACAGGGGCTAAGCAGGACTCCAACGCACACAGAGCTGTTCGAGAAAAATGCTAAGCTGGAAGAAGTTCTTTCATATAAACAGCAACAGACAGTCCGATACCAAAATGTTTATCAAACCCAGAAATTTTGGATGTTCCTCATGCAACCACAGGTTTTCTCCCTTTATTGAAATCAACAAAACAAGCTAAAAAACATGACTCAAAAGACAGCCAAATAAATTATTTATATACAAGACAGAAGAAATCAAACAAACTCAGGAAAAATAAGGCTTGAGAACCAAACCATTTACTAGTAGGTTCTCCTCCCACCCCTGCAGATCTTGCAACTTGTAAGTAGAAGGACCAAGCTTGGCTGCAATCTGAAAAGGGCCTACCCACAACTGCTGGAATTTGGTATGCTTTCCTTTCTCATCATGGGGGTGGTCCCATTTGAGGAATAAGTCTCCTACTTCAAATTCTTTTGTCCCAGCTTTATGCTTGTCGAACCATCTCTTAACTGAATCTTGTTGTTGCTTAAAGCATTCTTTGGCTTTAGGCCTAGCCTCCTCTGCTTTCAGGAGATTATATATTCTTATTTGTAAAACTTCATCATCGACCCCCTAGACTCTTGAGCTAGTATGGAAGATGGTAGCATGATATTGGGAGGAAGGATGGCTTCTTTACCATAGACCAGGGTATAAGGAGACACTCCTATTGCAGATTTGGGGGTGACTCTATCAGCCCACAGGGCGTTTGGTAGTGCCGAGTGCCAACTCCTCTGGTTTTCTATTACGGTCTTCTTTAGGATTCTAATCAGATTTTTATTAGAGGATTCAGCCAGGCCATTCCCTTGTGGATAGTAGTTAGCAGAATAATGCAATTTTATTCCTTTATCATGAGCAAAAGCAGTTAATTTAATTGATGAAAAGTATTTAGCATTATAAAAAACTAACGCAATTGGAACTCCAAACCTAGTCATGATATGATCTTGCAGAAAGCTGATGACTTCGTCTTCATTTATCTTGCGCAACGGGACAGCTTCGACCCAGCGAGTGAAATAATCAGTTGCAGTCAGAATGTATTTGTGTTGGAGAGAAGAATTCGGTTTTATTTCTCCAATAATATCTAGCCCCCATTGCTCGAATGGTTTCGTGATCATCACAGGCTTTAGGGGTGCTGCTGCTCTAGGCTGTCTTCCACCACACCTTTGGTAAATATCACATTTCCTGACATGTGCATGTGCATCCTTAAAGAGCGTAGGCCAGTAGTAACCTTCCCTGAGGATTTTGTGGGCTGTGGTATCCCCTGAACAATGTCCTCCAGCAGGACTGTCATGTAATTCTGACATTACTTTCTTTGCATCTTCTTTTTCTAAGCATCTGAGGAGAACCCCGTTATAATTCCTTCTGAATAATACTCCTTCAACAAGTTGATAGGAGGCCGATTTAAGACGCAGTGCTCTTCTTTGCTTGGAATTCCAATGTTCTGGCAACAACCCTGACTGCAGGTAATGCACAAGGTCTCTATACCAAGACTCGGGAGTTGTAAACAAAGGACATACATCCATTACATGTAATTCGGCCTCATCCTCCCATGCTTGCTCTTCATTGTTCCCACTTTCAGTCATCAGCTTGCACAATCCTTGTCCTTTCACTATAGAGGCTGGCTTGAATTCAAGGTCGTATTCTTGAAGAGCTGTTACCTAGTTGCCCCTTCTTTCTCCTAACTCTTTCTGTATGAGAAGGGATCTTACAGCTGGGTAGGGGACTATTACCTTGGTTTGATTTTTTAATATATAAGGCCTGAATTGCTTCACTGCCTTAAATACTGCGTAAGCTTTCTTATCAATGGCTGGGTAGTTTAATTCAGCCCCTTGTAGACCAGTACTCATAAAGGAGATTGGGAATTCATCCCCCCCTTCTTCCTTTTGGGTGAGCACAGTTGCCAGTGAATCATCGGATGCAAAAGTATATAAAATAAAATCTTTATCGAAATCTGGACTTTTCAAGGAGGGTGCGTATGCAACAACAGTTTTAATTTTGCTAAAAGCATTCTTCTCAAGTTCATTCCACTTGAATTGTGCATTCTGCTTGACCATCTGCTGAAGCGGATTAACAGTTTGGGCGAAATCGGGCACAAAACTTCGTACGAAATTTATGGTTCCCATGAAGGACTGCATCCCCTTTTTATTATGGGGCAAGGGGATTTGTTCAATGGCCTTGATTCTTTCTGGGTCAATGGAGATCCCTTGCTTTGAAACTATGTGGCCCAGCAAATTTCCTTCCGTGACAGCGAATACACACTTTTTAGGATTGAGTGAAATGCCGTACTTACGACATCGTTTGAAAATTTGCCTTAAGTGAAATGCGTGCTCTCCCCTTCTCTTCGAGAATATTGTAATATCATCAAGGTATAACAGCGCTTCGGCCAATCATCCCGCGGAAAGCTATGTCCATAGCCCTCTGAAATGTTTCCCCAGCATTTATAAGCCCAAAGGGCATCCTTTTGTAGGAAAAGGTTCCCCACTTGGTTCTGAATGTTGTCTTTAATCTGTCCTCCTCAGCTACCAACACTTGATTGTAGCCAGAGAAGCCATCTAATAACGAAAACAATTAAGAACCTGAAACCATTTGTAGCAGCTGCTCCATGGGTGGCACGGGATAGTTATAGTTGTATGATGCATGGTTCAGGTTCCTGAAATCCACGCAGAGTCTAATTTCTCCAGACTTTTTCCTTACTGGTACCAGATTTGATACCCACTCAGAATGTCTAACTTTGAAGATGATTCGAGCATCCAATAATTTCTTTACTTCGCTCTGAATCAACGGTTCCAATTTTGGATGCATTTTTCTTAGTGGTTGCTGATATGGCTTGACGCATGCTTTAATGGTAACGAAATGCTTGATGATGCTGGTGTCATATGTTTTCAAGTCTTCGTACGTCCATGCGAAAACATCTTTATATTGTTTAAATAGACTGATGAATTTGTCTCTTTCTGTTGGCGAACAACATTTGCTGAGATTCACGAACTTAGGAGCCGTTTCAGTCCCCAAATTTATCAGTTCGAACTGTAGCGATGAGCTGTGTGTCTTTACGTTGGGTGGTCTTCTGAATTTTTCATTTAAATCGAACATTTTTTCCAACGTTCTGACTCCTTTAGGAATAAATTATCGTATTTCATCTCAGCCTGATGCTCTCCATCGTCTATGATCGCTCCTTTAAACACCTCATCATTCGTTAAACATTCTATTATCTGCTGGTCATCATCGAACACTCGTAGGTTCGTAATCATATCAGGTACAGAGGGCCTGAAAAGCAGTTCAACAGAACATCGATTATTAGTGGGTACGAGTCTAGCGGCTGATGTGGCCAATAGATCAGCAGCTGCATTTTTTATTCTTGGAATTGAAATAATGTTAAATGCATTAAAATATTTCAGCAAATCCCATACCTCATTCTGGTAAGCCTTTAAGTGAGGAGAGATACAATGTATCTGATTCCGAATTTGCTTTACAATAATTTCAGAATCCCCAAAGACTTTTAGATTACTTACCTTTAATTCAATTTCCTTCTTTAGTCCTTGCACCAGTGCTTCGTACTCAGCAGTATTATTAGTACATTCAAATTCTAGTCTACATGAAAGGAAATGTTTATTCTTCTGTGGGTCAATCAGGACACAGCCAGCCCCTGACCCTTCTAATGTCTTAGAGCCATCGAAAAATAAAGTCCAAAAATCATTAACTACTGAAAATGAATCTATTCCTACTGCTAAGTCTACTATTTTACAGTCAATCTCATCAGCCTGTGAGAATCGAAGGAGATCAGGCTGGGTATCAGATGTGTTGCTGGCTTCTTCTGCTTGGTAATTACCTAGTTCCAACTCAATAAAATAGTTTCCCAAGATAGAATCCACAGGTTCATTCTTCTCTTCAAGTCGGGTAACATTGTACTTCATGTGAGGCTCCCTCAAAATCTTAATCTGGTTCGGACTTCCATTGTATGGCAATCACAGATGTGACCAATCAGAAGCGAAATATCCATTAAGTTTGGTCGACCAATCTCTGCTCAGGATAAGGCCGTACGCATCTGGTATATCAGCCACCACGATATTAATGACCTGGCATACTTTATCATTTGAAGCCAGACGAACTAGGACATCTTCCATCTCACCAATTACCTTCACATCTCTCCTGTCCAACTGGACTACTCTCCATGGGGATGGCTTAGGCTACCCATTGATTCTTTTACAGACATATATCGGCATGACATTAACAGTTGCCCCTGAATCTACCAAGCAATTAGGTACATTGTAGTTAAAGATTTCAAAAGTAAGGAGGAAAGGTGGATGCTTGTGCTTGGACTTACCTCCACTGCTGTTCTCTCCAATCTCTTCTTCTTCTTTTGGTTGATTGTTAGTGGGCGTCTTCTCATCTCATGTTTCAAGGGCTCTCAATAGCCTTTATTTTTGCTGCGGCACTTTGCACATCTCGAATAGTGTAACATTCGCCTTTATCTTCTTTAAATCCTCCACAATGTCATAATCCATCTGCTGTTCCGTGGGATGAGGCCTATCAGCATTCTCCTTACCTTCATTTGGCTTGGCCATTGTATCATTCTGTCTAGGACTTTGGCTGGTAATAGTGAATTCTGGAATTGTATCAGCCAAAGATTTGTCTTGAAATCTCTTCTTAACATTTCTCTGCAGCCTCTTAATCTTTGGAAGTATAAGACTATCTTCCTTAACCGTCCCTTGGCTCCTCGTGGCTACGTTGGTTTCCATAACGTCTTTACACCCCTGAGTCTTTTCTTCTTCAGCATCAAATAGTGAGACAAAATTCCATAAAGCCATGGTTTCCTCTTCTTGTTCTTTAGTAGACGTAGAGGTAGAATTTTCCTTTCCTTCTTCATTTCCCTCTTCTGTCAATCTAGAATCTAAAAGCTGATTCATGACCAACGTCATCGAATTTATCCATTGCGGACAATTCTTCTCAGAGTGTGGATGTTGGTGGAACGTGCAAAAATTATCCAAGCCTACCTCTGTTAAATTCATAGATGCAGTATTGTGTGGAGGAGGTTGAGATTGGTGGTTATCTTCTCTTTTCTTATAATATGGCTTATAAAACTTTTGTGCTTCCTTTTCTTTCTCCATATCTATGATTTTATTGGAAAGCTTCTGCATCATTTTGGCCATATTTTCCAAATCTGGAGACTTTTCTTCCTTAGGCTTGGTAAACAATAAGGTTTTTCTTCCTATACCTTTCTCTCCAGACTGTTCTGGATAGTCTTCAATGCTCTCTCTTTCAGCTTCCACCACTTCTTCCTCTTCATAGGTTTCTGTCAGAGTAGGCTTGGCCCTACCTTTAGCAAACATGGCCAAATCAGGGCCTAAAGCTGAAGTATAGTATTCAATAAGAACTTTGTCTGAAAGCTTATCTGTTTCAGAGAAGTTCTTTAGATATGCTGCAAACCTTTACGTGAAACTGTGCACTTTTTCTTTTCTTTCTTTCTTCAATGCGCACAGCCCTTTCATGAGAGCTGCATGAGTTTTCTGAGTTGCATACTTACTTCTGAAAATTCTTTCGAAGGTATCCCAATCAGGGATAGAATTAGCAGGCAATCCAAAGTACCATGATGCTACAGCTCCTTTAAGGGTATGTGGGAAAATTCTACATACCACATCTTCGTGTTCCCCGACCCTTAATCCTTCAATTGCTAGGTAAAAACTTTGTAGATGATCATCTACTAGTATTTTCTCATTTGGATCAAACTTGGGCAACATCTTATCAAAGGCTTGAGGTAGGTCATGTAATGGAGGTGTCAGGTTTAATGGTGATCTGGCTCTCCATGTAGGTGGTGGATTTGGTGGGTTAGGTGGTTGATTAGCATTAACTCCGGCCATGAGTCTGAGTGGGGAGTGAGGGGGTGAACCAATTGGAGTGTGAGCAAGAAAACTGTGAGGGGTTTCTGGGCCTTCTTGATTTAAAGGTAGCACAACTTCCTGTAAGGTTGTTTCTACAAGCTCTTCCCAGTCTCCAACCAGCACTGAGCCTTCCGCTTCAGGATGATCCTTCCTTTTATACTCTCTTTTGGGCAGTTCAGGGATGATTGGAAATCCTCCAATCTTCTTTACATATGCCCTGGTGTGTCTTCTCAGATCATTAACAATTTCGTTGTCAACAGAATATAGATGTTCTCTTTCTTTTGAAATTGGATTTTGAAACCCACTGCTTTCAGAACTGTTACCGGTGGAATATTCTTGGGAAAACGGGTTTCCTCGGCCAGCCATACACTGGCGACCCTCCTTCTAGCGCCAAAACTGTTGGGGCCCAGAAATTCGTAGGCATCAACAGTGAGGGATTCTCCCCAATCAACGTTCCCAACTAGCCCGTTGACTGTTTGGTATAGGGAATCCGTTCGGTTTGCGGTCCGGCTACCGTAGGTCAAGTAACAAAACAAAGGCTTTACCGGTTGCAGCCCGGTCCACCGAGTTTTTGTATTTTTGACTTAATGTATGATATGCAAGTGCCTAACTAACAATGCAGGGTGTTAAAGATGCAAGGAACAGTCACAATGTGATGCGCAGGTTCTTACCTCTCGTCTTAAGGTTCACAAGCACCCAAAACACATACAACACAAAACATAAACTAACTACCTAAACTATCCCTAGGGAGCAGAGTTATCATTCATTGGTGAGTAATACATTTTGTACGTGCATTATGAAGAGTTATAGATAGCTGATACTTCATTTAGGACACATGAACAATTACAGATATTTAAACAACCAGATAGCCAATTATTTTATGAACAACATTTATTACTCACAGTGGAAGACATCCCAAAAGATACTGAAGAACACTCAACAAGAACATAGGTTCAAGAAGTTAAATACTCTCACAGTAAATGAAACACAGCTAAAAATGAAATAGTTCCTCTTCAACATTATTCATTTAGTCGCATTGATACATTCCACATTTCGCTCTCTCCAACCGGCAAAAGTTGCTCTTTCTGACTATAAAACGAAGTAGTTCCTCTTACAAGCAAAAGAGTTTGCAAATTTTTCAGGGAAAAATCCCCTGTAACTTCCCCCTTTCCAGTATTTAAACAAACAATAAATCGTTTGGGTTTCCCCCACGCATGACCTTTCGGTCTCCCCAGCGTTTCGTATTTTTCTGAGTTGTCTGTATGCACTCATGATTCTTTTAGTAACGGACCAGCAGTCTGGTTCGTGCCTTTAGAGTTATTGACTTTGTCTTCCGCTTCGAGGGCCCTTTCAGTGATCTGGTCGGTGTCATTTCGATTTTTCTAAACTGTTCTTCTACGTCTTCACGCATCAGCTCCTTACGCACACCTGCAATTAACCCACGTGTATTATCCATTTGGGACTGTGCTATGAAACAGAGCGGCGGATTATACAAACTGAAACGACTTCTCCACAAAAAAAATGGCCTGGTACACCACGGCGGAAGTCGGAAGGATACTGACATCGGAAGTCAAAGGCTTGGCTCAGCCGCAATGGCAGGAAGAAAAAGAAAACTAAGAGGCGCGATTCAAAGCTGTGGGCGGGAAACTCCATCGGAGATCGGGTGACTTTGACGTCAGACGCCAAATGGACTTCCCAGCCGTAACGGCAGGAAGACAAGCGCTAAAATGATGCGAAACGCGGGCGGGAGAGGGCTTAATCGGATGTCGAAAAACATTTGAATCGAAAGCTCAATAGCTTTCCCAGCCGCAACGGCGGAAGGGTAAAAGCTACGGGCAAGCGATTGAAGACAAATACGAATCGGACGTCGGAGCGATTTGGACTTCGGACGCTAAACCGCTTTGGGAGCCACAATGGCAGAGGAAAAAGAACAAAAGCAGCCGATTTGACAGAAAAAATAAGTGTTCAAAAGCCTTTAAAAATCAACAACAGTCAAGGACCATTTCATTTTCAAAACGACGGCCTATCAAAGACAACTGGCAAGACTCAACCCAACTATGCGACCCGCTGCAAAAATTCAAGCACAAACCAATTCTGGGAGCAGGTTGTATGTAAATTGTTCAAAACATCCAGACTTAAAGCATGACCGAAAAACATCAAGGATGAAACAACCTGCAGCGATATTCAGTTATGAGGAGGGGCCCAAAATTTAAGAGATTTGGGGAGAAAAGTTGCAGCAGCAACAGTAGGTTGGCCCAATTAGGTAAAATTTCAGTTGGTAAGTTGAGTATAAATAAGGAGGCGCCCTCCCTCATTTATACACACACACACACACACACACTCAAACACACTTGTGTTGTGCAAGAAAGATAAATAACGAGAGACAGAGAAGGAGGAGGACCATTGTCTTTGGTGTCTTAGGTATTATGCTTGGGGTTTGGTCTCTCACTTGATGAGAAATTGTTCTTTGGTCACTGCATACTGGTAATCTATATTGAGGAAGTTTTGTTGGGTTTTCCTCTTTAGGGTTTCCTAGGGTTAACTGTTGTGTACCTTGTGATTGTGTTTCTTTCAGTGATCCTCTTTATGTTTTTATTATGAAAATACATTAAATTCTAATCAAGTCAGGACTTAAACTATGAAATCATAGAAAACTGAACATGATATCAGAGCTAGCCTGAAAAGAGCATCTTTAATGAGGTAAATCTCTCTCTCCTCAGGATAAGGAAATTAGGGTTTTACGATAAAGTGGATTTTTTGAGTGCAAGTGACATATGGAAGTGTGCCCTCCTAGGCACATATTTTGGCACCAATATCGAAGTTTTCCAATGGGAATATCCTCTAGAGAGTCAAGCCCTAGTTTGGATTGAAACTAGAAAACCAATAAACCAGAAAACCAGAAACAAAACCAAAAACTGCAGTCCAAAATATTGCAAGTCCAATTTCAATGGTTAGAATTTGAATTCTTCAAAAATGGACTGTACCATCATAATATCCTCACTCAAGCACATATTTTGGTGAGTACAGTTTTCATTTCTAAAATTTCTTCAATTTTTGTCATTTTATGATCTCTGGGACAAGATGTCTCCAAGCACTAAGCTTGGTGACAAGTTGGAAGGTATAGAAAACTTTCGTGCTTGGAAATACAAAATAGGACTCATTCTAGAAGAGAATGATCTTGAAAATTTTATCAAGGGAGTTGTACCAAAGCTCAAAGAATATGAAGCAAAAGAAAAGTACAAGAAAGATATGATTAGGGCTAAGAGGATCATAAGTTATAATCAAGGATCATTTGATTCCTCAAGTATCCTCTAAGGATACACCTAAGGATATGTTGGATGCCCTATCAGGAATGTACGAAGGAAGCAATATCAACCAGAAGATGAACTTGAGAGCCCAAATCAAAAGTACAAAGATGATCAAGAGTGAATCCATCCATGAATACTTCACAAGAGCCCCTCAATTCAAAGAACAACTAGAAGCAATTGAAGACAAGCTTGCTGAAATTAAACTAGTAATGACCGTTCTCAATGGTCTTACTAGACCATGGCACTCTTTCATCCAGACAATTTGTGCAAGGAAGGAAAGCCTAAAATTTGATATCCTATGGGAAGAATGTGTTCAAGAAGAAGTTAGAGTAGCTAACTGAGAAGTAGTGACTTAGAGAAGATGACCATGCTCTAGCTACTCACACCAGAAGAAGAAAAGGAAAGCATCATTTCAAGAAGGAAACTCATAAGGGGTCTTATCCTCCTAAGAAGTTTCAAAAGAATAAAAAAGGAGATCACAAGCATAAATATTTCTCCACTTATCAATGTTACCATTGTGACAAGATAAGACACATTGCCAGAAATTGTCTGACAAAGAAAGAAGAATTTAAGAGAAAGAATAACAAAATACATCATGCTAACTTAGAAGAAGAAGAAGAAGCAGAAAAACCTCCCAGGAAGTTAGAAAAAGTAGAAGTTGAAGAATATGTTCTCTAGAATATGTATCTGTCACCAGAGGGTGGTCTGTATGAACTAAGAGGTCACTCAAAAGCATCCTTGATCCATGATCAAGATCTTCCTATGCACTTATGGGATGAAACAACAAGGATAGCAACATATGTCCATAACAAAATACCCCTAGTGTACTTGGATTCAACACCCCTGAAGAAATGTTCATCGACAAGAAACCAGAGGTAAGTCACCTCAAGATATTTGGTTGTACAGTGTTTGTTCATATACCAAAAGAGAAAAGAGCCAAATTAGACCCTTCCAGAAAGAAAGGAATATTTGTTGGGTACTGTGAGGTCTCCAAGGCCTTCAAAATATATATGCTAGGCTACCATCATATGGAAATTAGAAGGGATGTAACCTTTGATGAATATGCATCTCTCAAGAAGTTGAGAAAGTGCCAACCTGAAGAAAACATATGAAGAAGAAGTTGTAGCTCCCAAAGTTGCAGAACCGATGAAGGAAGTTGCACCTTCTCATGATGATGAGATTCCAAAATAACATGGTATGTTGGATCCCCAAGAACCTCCCCACATGAATATCTCCCATAAGAGAAATCCAACTTAGGTTCAAGATATTATTCAAGAAGCAGAATGGTATGGTGCTCTAGAAGGCTCCACAAGGTAGAACAAGAAGCCAAACTTCATTTCCTAGTTATGTGGCTTTGATGTGTGATCTTGTAGACAAAGAACCTACTTGTTTTGAAGAAATTGTTCAAAATAAAGAATGGTTAGAAGCTATGATAGAAGAATACCAATCCATAATGAATAATGATGTATGGGAAATAGTTCACAAACTAGAAGGAAAAATTGTGGTATCTTCCAAATGGATCTACAAGATAAAACATACAACTAATGGAAGTATTGAGAAGTACAAATCCAGATTTGTGGCCTGTGAATTCTCTCAAAAGGAAGGAATCGATTATGAAAATAAATTTTCTCTTGTAGCAAGGTACACTTCCATCAGAACCATCATGGCACTAGCAGCCAAGACAGAATGGAAGTTACACCAGATGGATGTGAAAAAAACCTTCCTAAATGGTGTTATTGAAGAAGAAGTGTACATAGAACAACCACAAGATTTTGAAGTCGAAGACAGATGAACAAATGTCTATAAATTGAAGAAGGATCTATACGGACTGAAACAAGCTCCAAGATCTTGGTATGAAAGAATCAATAGTTTTCTGATAAGCTTGGGCTTTACCAAAAGTAAGGTTGATCCTAAACTTTAATTCAAGGCTATGGATAATAAACCTGCCATATTATTGCTATATGTGGATGAATTATTCTTGACATGTAATGAGAAGCAAATCTTAGAGTGTAAGAAGAAGCTTGTTGCAGAATTCGAAATGAAAGACCTTGGCTTGATGCATTATTTTGTAGCCCTTGAAGTATGGCAGAGCCCATAAGGAATCTTCTTTAACCAAGGGAAGTATGTAGTGGAAATATTGAAAAGGTTTGACATGTTGGAATGTAAATCCATGGCCACACCCATGGATACACACTTGAATTTGTTGGTTGATACTTAGTTAGAATTAGTGGATGTGACACTATACATACATATCATTGTTTCATTGATGTGTGTAATGAATACCCGACCATATATATGCTTTGTTGTGAACACTTTGAGTCAGTGTCTGGTTGAAACCAGACATGTTCACTTGGTAGATGCAAAGCATGTGATGAGGTACCTAAAATGTACGATAGAATATGGTCTCAGTTATATTAGAGATCATGACTTCAGACTGTATGGTTATATAGATTCAAATTGGGTAGGAAGTGTCTCAGATAGAAAGAGCACTTCAGGAGGATGTTTCAGTCTAGGGTCAGCCATGATCTCATGGGTAAGCAGGAAGTAGTCCGGTGTTGCTCTCAATACTGTAGACGGGGAATATATTGTGGCTTGTTCTGCTAGTTGTGAATCCATATGGATTCAGAAGTTGTTATCAGATCTATTTGATTTGGAGATGGATGCTACTGTGATTATATGTGATAACCAAAACTGCATGAAGATGACAAAGAAATCAGTGTTCCATGATAAGACGAAGCACATATAAATACAGTACTTCTACATTCGTGACATGGTGTAGAAGGGAGCTATAAAGCTCCAATACGTGAGCACAAATGAGAAGATTGCATATGTGTTGACTAAGCCTTTATCTCATGTGAAGTTTGAACACTTTCGACACAAAATTGGTGTTGTCTGTAAGGACTTCCATTAAAAGGGGGATTAGTGTTGATGATATGGAATACTCATCACAACAAGTATCTTAGTTGGGATTGATCATCCTTAGACTTGATCCCGTAATTCCGAAAGGAAGGATCGTCTTAAATATTGATCTTGTTGGATTGGATCTCGCAATTTCGAAAGGAAGGATCGTCTAAGATGTTGATGTTGGGATTGATCATCCTTAGACTTGATCCTGTAATTCCAAAAGGAAGGATTGTCTTAAATGCTAATCGAAGGGGAAGGGGATCATAATTGGGGAGACTAAGGGAGATAACTACACTGGGTATGATCGCAAAGAGAGAACCTTGGAGAGGAGAATACTGATTATGAGGAAAAAATACTCCAAGGGTGACACATCACAAAATACTTTGAACAAAGGTGACTGGGAATGTTGTCGAAATGAAGTAATAGATGTGATTTGTAGGGGCGCTTAGAAGCACCGTTTGGGCCTTCTTCATGGTTTAGTGAGCTCAAATATGGGATAGAAGTGTGATTTGTATGGTACTGTCTCGTGGATTTTTGTTGAGCCTGAGACAATCAATGCTCGTTAGTGTTTTCAATTTAGAGAGTATGAAAACATAAAGAAGACTCCATGAGTGGTATTTTTCGTAAAATTAGTCCCCAAAGCCCGAAAAGCATAAAAGTGTACAATGGAGAACTCTTCTAGCCCAAGGGGACAAGATTATTCATCTTTTGTAGATAGTCCATCTGTCCCCCAAAAAGGGTAAACCTATATGATGGGATGGACATCATTTCATGTCCTTTTAATGAATATGAAAGGAACAAACTCACTTGACGATCTTTTCATTGTTTAAGGAGTCAGAAATGACCTTAACATAAACTCAGTGTTGGGATTCCAGAGGACTGGAGAATGCGTGACAATATGAAAGAATGCATGAGGATTCATTTTTGGATGTCAAACTATAGGGACTCCCAATCCTAAGGGTATATAAATGACATGGGCGATAGAGACAAGGGGTACTAAAATGGTCACCCATGTAAAGGGAGGCTCTACTGTCGATCAAGGACAAATATTGAAAAGTTGGCGTGGCTGAGCCACTTACTCAGATAGAGGGGGTCCTATAGGCATAAGGGGAAAAAATTAATCAATGCATCAACTATTCATAGGGAAAGGATGTCCTATATGCCAGTTAAAAAGTTATACCTGTAGAGGTAGTCATCACCAAGTAGGAGAAGTGATGCCATAACGACCTGCAATTATACACAAAACCACGGTACTTAAGCGTAAATGCACATTTGGAATAAAATAAAGCATATAAATAAATATATGAGGTGACTCATGTGATGGTATGAAAATTGAGGTGGGCAGAAAAGTGTCCCATTGTGTGTTCAGTGATCACGAGAAAGGGCCTCAATAATCACAAAAGGTACAAAATACTGATTATGGTGGTGTGAACGATGCAAAAAATGGACATTGTATGACACGGGACCTCGAGAAATGGCCAACATCACACATGTGAAAGAGTGAGTAGGGTAATGGCCTCCCCCCACGTTATGGGCATGAGGTTGGTGATTGTGGATCACATATGTGTTGGGGTGAGCTATGTGCTCACCGAAGTATTGATATATATATATGACGGGGCAGGGTCAAAATGAGTAAGTATGCCTCCTATCTCATGGTCAAGGTTGTCGATCATGCCCCCCAATCCAAAGGTGTTGATGGATTGCATATATTCTTTTGAAGAGGTACCGACAGGGCATTGGTAAACTATGGGAAGGGGTATGTACCATGATATTAATAGCCTCGGTGGCACACTAAAGTGGTGGGATGATGACAGGGGGTGCCCCTTGTGGGGTGGTCTCCCACAGTATCATCAATGTGGATGCTGATGATGAAGGGGCATGTTTGGCGACCTACCCCCATGTTATGGACATGGTATTTCCTCATCGTCTTGGAAGAGTTGAATAAATAGGTCATAGGGACTGGTGTCTGTCAACACAACCATAGTGGTATGGGTTGATGACGGAGACTCATCAAAGGATGAGATGAAACAAATGTTGTTCATCTCGCTCGAAGAAGACGTTGAGGGGTGAACTTCTTCAATGACTATGAATTGAGTCTCCAAGGAGAGTCTACACAAGTTAGCTAGCACAGATCGATACTCGGGTATATCCAAACAGTGTTTGGAGTAATGGTCATAAATACCACAAACCACACATGGATGGTTCATACAAAGGGACTTGTTTTTAGGTATGGTGTTATCTGACCTTCCCCATTAGGATCATCATCTAGTGTCTACATATGAGAATGTAAGATGGGAAACTCAAGGAATTTCTGGGTAGCGTGACCTAATACGTCACATAAAGCACAAGACGAGGGTGCTTGCATTGAGGCAGTAAGGGGCAAGCTCACATCTTTGTTTTGATTTGTCGGTGGTGTCGCAATCATTGCATTGCCCCCAACCTTCTTCTCGGAAGGAGGTGGGGTGGTGCTAGGTGCTTCCTTTAGCGCCTCCAAAGAGGATGGGGTCATCGAAAGTGTCATAGTGGAAAAACCAAGTAGATGATGATTGATTGTGTCAATGGGTTGTACTAGTGTCAAAACAACTTGTGGGGTTGAAAGGGGGTTTGATGGGGTAAGATACCAGACGAGGATTCCTAACGACAAATCTAGGAGATTGAGGGTGGCCATAAATGGCATGCTCAAATTATCTAGAGCGTAAACATGAAGGGGACCTACATAATGGGAGTAGCTCCCCAATGGTTCCATGAAAACTAGTTAGGGGTGGGCATCGACATCGGTTGCGGCTGCGTCTGGGGTTGAGGTCGAGATGTAGTTTTACTACAAGAGGTGATGCATAGGTGTGATATATCTATGACATGGGGAGGTGGAGGAACATATTGAAAAGTAGCGGTCATGGTAGCCTAACAGAAGAGGCCCAGCGCCACGGAAGAGAGTGATCGGATAGACATGTTGTTAATGTTGTGGTTAACTAGAGGACGGATGTTCTATGGGGTGGACGATCCTTTGGAGTTGTAGTATGTCAACTGGTTGATATTGATGACCTTCCCTTCATGAGGGAACATCATAAGGAGAAATATTGAGGAACTGACGAATTTCTCGGCGTACATATAGCTACACCCCAAAAGGAGGTCGCCAAATCTATAGTTAGTATTTTTACACTAGCTTGTGCAAGAAAGAACCTACTAAGACTTATGCAGGAAGTCTTAGTAGCATACTGAATTGGAAATGAAAATTACTATAGTAAACCCTAGTAAACAACATTAAAAACTAGTAAAAGATATTTAACTTGTGTGAAGCAAATGCCAATAAAACAAACAAAACCACTATTTTTTGCTCTTTCACATACAAAAGGAGTAGGGAAATAATTTTTTGATTTTATTTCACAAATGCATAAATACAAGTGGTGTAGTATTACCTCAATGAGTGTGTACAGGGACCCTTGCGGGTGGTTGAGCAGTGAGTCCTTGGTCTCCAAGCCGCTTTGGGTCTTCTCCACATAATGGTCACAAATAGGTATGCAAAACTCAATGGTAGGTGAAACGAGAAGTCAAATGGGAGCTTTAGGTTTCTGGTTGAATTTCACCAGAGTGATGGTAAAGTAATGCGTGATAATCAAGTATGTAAAATGCGATCCTTCATCATCCTTTTATAGAAATATTTTCTCTAGGTTTCTTTCTCATGGTTTTCGGTGAGCCTTGGTATTGGACCTTGGTTTTGGGTGGCTTTTAGGGTTTTCCCTCCCTTTTCTTGTTTTTGAATATTTTTCTCTCTTTTCATATTTTTTGGGGATTTATCCATAATTTGGGGAATTTACTTCTTTTAAAGGGAATTAAGCCATATTTCCCTTCTTTGGAGGGGGAAACAATAATTTTGAGTCAATTTTGGGTTTTGACCTTAGGTTTTGTGGGTTAGTGAAGGCTTTTATGGGGGGAAATAATGGAAGTGGTGATGCAGCTAGGGAATGAGAAAGGTGAGTAATTTTTTGGTGTTAACACCACCCTTTGACAATAAAAGACTCAACAATTCCAATTTAGACTAATTGGAGGGTGTTGGGTTCAACTGAGAAAGCACTTGATCATAAATTTAATTCATCCTGATTTCAAAAAATACAATTGATCTCACAAAATGAGTATTGCAAGTTCGTTACTCAAAATTGATGATGATTCTAAATTTGAAATGATGTGGATATGAACCTTTATTTGAATGTGAATTGATCATTTGATTTATTTGATTGAGTTGTCATTTGCTTATGCTTACAAATGTAGAAAGTGTAACAATATTGTGATGAAGGAAACAGAAGGAATCAAACACGAGGGCATGCACACAAGCATAAAAAATGCTTTAGAACCCTTATTCCATTTTAAGGTGGTCTAGGACAAAATCCATCACCCAAAGAGTGAAGCAATTTTATTATGGTTGTTACAACTCTCTCTTTACCTCTTAAAAGCATAAAAAACAATTCCCTTTTCCAATAAGAGTTTGACCTTTATCATCAACTCTCGTTTCAAATTTACAGTACTTCCTTTTTTACCTTAAACATCTAAGGTTATTGCCTCAAACACAAAACATGCATTTAAAATATCCATTTGCAAAATTTGGCAAGTAGGTCCTTAACTATTCTTTCCTATTTTCAATAAAGTGCGTGATGCATACATTTAAGTTATCCCCCATTTTGATTTTGAGCCAACATTTATGATATGAGTGCAACTCTAAATTGATGCAAGCTTTGACAAATTTCCTTCAAGGAGTACTTTCTTTTCAGAATAAAGGCAAGGGGAAGAAGTTCAATGAGGCATTTGCAATTTGTCCCTCAAGAAATCCTTCCAAAAAAAGGCAGGTAAAAATATATGAGAATATTGGGATTCCAAGACTCTACAATATTCTTGATTGGACCGTCTACATACTTATTTTGGTGCACATTATCTTGTTCATTCTCTATTTGGATAGTATATTATTTTCCTACTATGCAATCCATCACTGTAATATGCATGTTTCAATTAGGAAACTATATGGTATTTCTTGTATATTAGTACCTTTGTTGCCCTCCCAATTGAGTTCTTGTACATGACCATTTTCATGGACCATTTATTTCTAGATTACCTTATTTGCCAAAGGATAATGATTCTTGTTGCAGGATTTTTACCAAAACATAATTTTTATAATTGAAACCTTGACCACTGTTCGTTAACAATTCCTCTTCCTCAAGAATAGAAAGAAGATGTAAATACAACTCAAAGAATTTTTCCTAAATAGTTTGTTGTTGTCATGAAGTCTATAATAAATTTGTGCAACCCTCATAATGAATTTGTCATTAAAATCAGTGTTCTCTTTACCAACTTCTTGCAACTCACAACAAAGTTCTTCAAATTAATAATTATCGTGAGAAACTAAAACAACTTCCATACATTGTTTTCAATTATGAATAGAATTGGCTGGAAACACCCTATACCACACTTGGATTTATCCTTTGAACATGAGGGAAAACAACCTACATGCTTCAATTCCTTGAGATATTTTAAGAGATTGACATGCAAGGTTAAATATGCTAAGATGCTTAAATGCAAAGGTTTCCCCTTCACCATGAAATTTAACTTTAGACAAGAGGCCTATTGTCTTCTTTGGGATGACATGTAATTACATCTTAAAACAAAAAACATGATCCCATATAGAGGTATGGAAAGCAACCATTGGTTGCCAATACCTTTTTTTAAAGAAATAGCTCCACATGGGTTTGTCTATCATCAGGTCCTCCTAGTGCCAAAAAACTATTGACATGGTGGAATTCCCCTATGTAAACGATAGGGGTTACCCTTGGTGAAAAGTATCAAGTAAACCTAATACCATTTGGAATAGTGGACACGTATGAATTTTGGACTCATAAGCATTATGGTTTGAGGTTATATCGATTAAGCCTTGATCCACTATTTAAGTTATTTTTAAATGTGACTAATCTATACACATAATGCAAAATGATGCCCATATTAAGTAATATAATTGGAAATGTAAACATAACACCAAATATGTCATAGTTTTATCTTCAATAAACAATCATTGCATGAATAAGAACAAAAACATAAGTAATGAGGAGATGCTTGTTAGAATGGTCTAAAAGATGAACACCTAATTATAGTACTACACTTATGACTATAGACAAACCATTCCATAGACAAATCAAATAAATATATGATACTTCTACAACATAAACAATATAGAAAAACATTCTAACACCTTTTTGTTTTTGAAACTGAAACTCAACAAATTTGTCTCGAAATAGCTTATCTAATATGGGATTCACCTCATTAGAATTTCCATGTTAATACCTATATATTGTAATATTATATATATATATATATATATATTGTTATTTTTATTTGTCACTTGGTACATTAATTGTAATTGTATGGTTAACTATGACGTTAATTGTAAATGTACCCTTTGTCTCCTATATATAACCTATTGGAAGGAAACAAGGCTAACACCAAATGTGTATACGAACGGGTAAAGGATAATACTTCCTTAGCTAAAAGAAACACACAATGAGCTCATATTGATGCTTAAAATTACACAAAAAACTAATATAGATGCCAAAAATAAAAATAAAAATAAAAATATGTACATGCATTTAGTTGAGTGTGTTATACAATTTTGACATTCTGCATGCAGTATGGCAATTTCTTATGTGGTTGTAATAGTTTACATAAACTAGAAAATTTATGCTTCAACAACCACCATGCAATACTAGAACTTAAGAAAACAAAAAACATATATGCACTATTTAATTTTGAACTAAAATGGTACATGCAACACTTAAATCAAGGAGCGATTAGTTAGGTGAAATGGGTTGTACGAAACAAAAATTCGATGTTAATAAAACAATAGTCTCACAAGAACTAAAACTAAAAATAGATGCATTAACTTGGATAAAAATAACAATAATGAACTTTATTCAGATTCACCATTGCAAGACTATGTACAATCATATAACAAAATGCCATAGAACTAGTACAACCCAGGAAATCCATAGTTCAAGCAATCGATTTAGCTTCCTGCAAGAAGGATGCTTCTGAGACCATATACTACTTACATAGGTATGATCCCAATTTAGGTTTATCCTTCGATAACGAAAATTTGTGGCCAATGCTTCACTCCAATTGTCCTAAGGTTATCTACATTCATGAATAGGTTAGCATTGATGAACTTCAAGTAAGTAACATAACATGAAACATATAAACTAAAATAAATCTTTGAGGGAAAACACTTCGATCCTCGGGCCTTCATTGTAGGACTATGAGATGTATATTTTCTTCCACCACCATCAGTATTAGATACTTAGGAAGGTATGAGAATGAGTTGTGCAACAAGTAAAACAAATACAAGTTGTACTTGTTCCACCCCCCTTTTGCATTAGCTCTCATTCTACCTTTATAGCAAACTCGTGAGCATATGAAAGGATTTAGGTACTGATTGGGATGTTGTTTGATCATTTCCCTTCCCTCAATGGTTAATTTTGGGCTTAGGGGCTTAGGGTAACCAAAAGGACATACTGATTAGACAAGAAAGACATGGTCGTCTATGGGTCACTCTACTAGTATTCTTCTAAAAAAAACATCATAAACCATTATGAAATGTGAGTAAACAACATTGAAATAATTATCAAAGAGAAACCAAACATTAAATTTTTATCTTCAAGTCCAACTACTCATCATATTTTGTCATATTTATACTATCACATATTTTATCTTTAAGTTTTCAAAGCTTCAATGGTAAACATGAAATATCACCACCAACAATGTCGAGTAAATATGTAGTATTCAACATATATTTAGTCAACATTGATGATATACTCCTCATTGAGGGCATACCATCCTATTTCAATCAATGATACCTTGTTCAAGCCATAAGAAGACCCATTGGACATGGTGATATGAGCCCATTCTAGGACTCCATTCTCAAATGGAGGTACTTCTTTTATTATATTGGGTTGAAGATTTCCTTTCCTTAGTTTTTATACGAAAAATGGGGGAGCTTGGATTTTGTTTCCCTACTTTTAGATCAATCTAATCAAGCATTAGCTACTCACACACACAATATCCTCTATGTTAGTATTCCATGCACTCTCTAGTAATAGACAATTGAACAAGGCATAAGCAAGAAGATACAAATGAGATGGTATGCTTAAAAATCCAATAATAGATTCCATAGTACTCAACTTGGTCCCTCATTTAACAATCAAATGGGTATCAAGATCTCAACATCATACAACAAGGGTTTACTTATGATACATGCTCTGTCAACCAAAACATGATGTTTGCTTATTTTTCTTGCATATGGGAAATGCAAAATCATGTAAATAGTGCTCTTCTACCCCATCACAACCAACAATTCAAAGCTATTTGAGAAAAATTCTATTGTGATGATTATTTAGACATAGATAGAATTTTAGAGCTTGATACAATGGTATATTTTTATTTATTCACGTTGCATTTAATTCTAATAATGAATGCACAATATACAACCCTTACGGTAGCGTGTCCATAGGAACAATAAGAATAAGAACAAGACTGGAAAAACAAAAGTAGTTGGGTTGATTCATTGTCCTAATCCATTGTATATGATGGTGAAATACAAGAAAACATTGAACAAATCCATTTCTTAATGAAATCTTGCAATGACAAGCCTCTGAAAAATTGTGTTAACACTTTTGAACGCAAAGAACATTAATGTGGAGAGACTATAAATATGATTTATCTCCTTAGACATTATTTGGGAGCTAGATCCTTCCTTAGGCACTTTACCCATTTTTTATTTGTCACTAAATGAATTGCAAGGCGCTTTTAGATGTTGCTCTGAGTTAAACCAATGCCTAGGCTCACTAGACAACGATTTGGCTTATGTACAATGTCAAGGAATTGCATATTGAACCCAAAACCTCCAATGCACCCCAATGCATTGATATCGAGCTCAATGTAACTTGAATCTATCTAAAAAGCACATTGATCACCCTCAACATACTCAACAAGCTTGTTGAGTCCAAATCACATAAGACAATTAATTCCTTGCCCTGGGTCGATTTATTGTTTAGATCCTTGATGAGAGGCTTGATAGTTAACCATAATGCTTATATTATTTGAATGGTAACATTTCCTCCTACACAATCTTTTCATGAAAAAAAACAATACTTGATTGAATATGAAAATTGAATAAATCATGGTATTGACAGTCTATTTTTTGTATGCCTGTTAGTCTAGTTACAACCACTAAAAAACACCTAGAAGAAAACATTGCACAATATCCAAGGAAATGGTTATCATGTTGTGCACATAATTTCAAACTCAAACCAATAGGAGCACTATCTCTTTTCCAAACTTGGATATATGGATTGTTCAGTTTGGGTGGATGCTTGACCTTGGTTAGAGTGTCGATAAAGGTTGATACCCCAACTGAATTGTTGACTAACACTTTGGGTGAACAACGGGGGAGTCAGTTGCTTGGATATGATAGGTACCTACCTAGGAGGAGTGTTGGGAACTTAGAGGAGGAAACTTAACCCTTGGATCTCAGAACCACGTAATATATACCTTGGAGGCTAGGAACTTGACTTGAGGACACTTGGATTGAGGAGCATACTTCATGGAGGTTGGTGATGGGCCCAAACACATATGTTGAGAAGGAGCATTGGATATTAGTGACTGCATTGATACCCCAACTGAATTGTTGACTAACACTTTGGGTGAACAACGGGGGAGTCAGTTGCTTGGATATGATAGGTACCTACCTAGGAGGAGTGTTGGGAACTTAGAGGAGAAAACTTAACCCTTGGATCTCAGAACCACGTAATATATACCTTGGAGGCTAGGAACTTGACTTGAGGACACTTGGATTGAGGAGCATACTTCATGGAGGTTGGTGATGGGCCCAAACACATATGTTGAGAAGGAGCATTGGATATTAGTGACTGCATTGATACATATGATAGTATAATTGGGCACATGAGAGGGCATGTGACATGTATTTCAAGGAGAAACACCTTGCATAAGGACAGTTTGTAAGTGAACCACCATGGAAGAGGGAGCATTGGAATCAAATGTTGTTGGAATGGGAAAAATATTGTAGGAGGAGCATTGAGCCCAAGATCATGACTTGGATAACATTTCACTTTAGGATTTGGATAAATCCTAGTTTGACATATGTGCATCCTTGTATTGATGAGTGCTCTATGTGGGATTTCCTTGTTGGTTACTTGTATGGACACATGTTCTTATTTTTTGTTATCCTCTCTCTCCCCTACTTGTATATATAAGGGAGGAGTTAGATATTGTATTCATTCATCATTTTGTACTCTTATTTGTACTTGTCTTGGATATGTTAGGGTTCATGAGGAAATTGTAGGATATAGATACTAGGGTTCACGAGGAAAAGGCTAGGAGAAGATAAGGGGAAAGATAGGTGTCTTGGATGTTCTCAGAGAAATCGCTCTTGCGCAATGTTATGGTTTTCTCTTGTGACGACTAGGGTTTGTGCTATAGATGCAAACCCCAGAGAAGAATTAAAGATGATGATGGTTCTTGTTGTAGCACTAGGGTTTCTACCCTAGTAGAAGACATGGAGAGTGGAGCTAACACTTTGCATGTTTTTGGATATTTGTTGTTATGGGATCTAATTCTAGGGAAATATCATGGAGTTCTTGTATTCTTGATGATCCATGGAGGTCTTGATTCTTGCGATGATCCAAGAGCAGATGACATAGGGTTTGAGAATTCAAATCTCAGGATGGCCATCCAGATTTGGATTCTAGCACTAAATTTTTCTACCCATGTACTAGTGTGGTGCAACATGGATAGACTTTTCAAACCCTATGGAATACAACCATTCCAGTGTGGAGAGCTTGTGTGGCACAATATTGTTTTTGAAGCCACATATGATTTTCCAATGTTGATGCTTTCTTGATAGAGATATTTGGTGGTAGATAGGGTTTCATGATTTCGATGGCTAGGGTTTTGGAGAGATTAAAAGATTGCAATAGATTTTTAATAGCATAATTCTATGTATATATGTGAAGTTCCTAGTTGTCCAATAATTATGTAATTGTATATTTTGTTTTCATTTTTCATTGTCTTCTTGATTGGGTAATTTATATTGCTTATTGTTGATGTCGATTTGACATATCAAGGGTTTAAATGGTTGAGTGATTAGACACACATATTGAAGATAACATGGCATGTTTATTGTTGTAAACCTATAGTAATTAAGATGATTTCAAATATGATTTTATGCTTGGAATGTGTACCCTGAGGGATAAAAGTATTTTGGCATATGATTGGCATCGTTACTCTAGAATTGCATGATAGATTGAGTTTGAAGAGAATTGAAGCATTGTCCCTTGTTTGCTATTGTAATTTACATTTCAAATCAGCCCTAAGACTAAATATTCATGGGTTTTGGGTTTGAGAAAAATTTGGTCTGACGTGAAATTTCATATTTGCATTAAAAGTCAGAATTTTGAAATTTCTACATTTGAATCCTTTAGAAAATCCATTCTCCCATAGTGATGCTAGTAGAAAAGAGGTTTATTCCCAAGAGACCTCTAAGAATAAAATAGGAGAAACTATACTTGTAAATATCAGATTATAGAATGACCCCCAAAAAATGTATGTACATGCTAACTGCTCCAAAGAAGAATAAGACAATATTCTGGTTATCTTTTCTTGTCTTTTCCTAGGGATAACAATCCCCAAACACTCATCTGTGGCTCGTCCCGAGCCACATTAGTCTGAAATTTCCATTGATGCAATTTTGCTATGAAAATCTTGAAATATTTTCATGAACTGGTTTGCTTCTTGTCGCACCTCTTCCTATACTTTACTCATTTGGTCCACAAGTTTGGAACTGATATGTTTTGAAGTTGTTATTCCTGTTGTGCCCAAAACTTGTCGCACCTTTTCATGAATATGTTTAATGATACCTGTAACCTTTTCTGCTTCTACTTGTAGCTCTGCGACATGATCTATTCTTTGCCACTATTGTGTTCATAACTTAGTTACTTGTTGTTGTAATATCTTATGATCAACATCCTTGGTCATATTTTCCATTGTTGGAAGCTTCTTCAATTCATTCTTTAGTTTATTAAAGTTTGATTTAGCAGTATGCAGCTCCTCTGTAACCTGTTCTAGCTCTGTTTCGTCTATCAAGGCTTCCCATGACTGAGAAACCTATTCGATTGTTTTGGCACAAAGTGACACTGCCTCCTCAATCTTTTGTGCAGACTCAGTTGTTGCCTTCCTTCACTATTCTAGTACCTACGGAGGTGTACCAAGATTCATCTTTGATTCCAACTCCGCGAATCGTTTGTGGAGGTTCTTTGTTATCTCACCCCGTTGGAAAAACTTTTGCTTCAGAGAAAATATCGTGTGTAATCCCTTCCTCAACAAAACTACTACAAGTGAGTGTAACAACTGCATCCATTCGTTGCCTGTCATCCTGCCAGGTTTTAGCTTTATTCTCTATCTCCTGAAATATATTTTTCAACGACGTAATGGTTTTCTTTGATTTCTTGAGTTGGCCAAGCAACCACGCTCTCTTTCTTTCATCTCCTCTATTGGAGTATGCTAAATAGAATGCAGTAGATACATTGGTACTATTGAAAATTCAAAAGTCACATGACCAATATCCTTGATCATGTCATTGTATTTTGCGGTCCCTAAGTCAACTACTGTCAAATTCACTTGAATTTTTCTGTGTGGAGGCGTCGATAGTACTTCAACAGGCCACTCTTTATATGGGCCTGCTTCTTCCTATGACCCAGTCAAATACGGATCCTGCTCAACTAGTAATATAAATTCTTTTACTGTAGTAGAAAGCATCTGCAGTAAATCTATGACGTTGCTTACCAATTATGTGTCTTTCATCCATCTTTCTGCAACTTTGATTTGCTACTTCCTCCATTCGATCTGAAATAAAGTTATAGTCGTCGTTAGTAAGACCAACAAAATCAGTTGTCTTGTCATCCTTCCTCTTCTTGTGACCCTTTTCAGGCTTTTCATATTGTTTTCTTTTATCCTTGAACTCTAAATCTCTCGGGGTCATAGTGGCTTCATTTTGAATATTGTAGGGAGAGATTCTTGGGCTTTCCTCTATGGGTGGATCACCTCCCTGAGTTCCATTATTCTTCTCTTTGGGTTCATCCTGTTGTGGATATATTTCTGCAGAGATTTGACCCTCTGTAATAGGTTGTAGCCATTATTTTGTCCAATCCCAAATAATCGTGTCAATTTATTCAACGGATCCCTAAAATTGTGTAGCTGACCATTGGTTTTGTGGATCTTGTCGCGGATGTAAAAGTATATTGTGAGCCCCGACCAAAAATTTTATAATATTGTGAAACCTTTTAACAGTTTCCTCTGTTATTTTTGCTAGTTTCTGGATAAAATATATGAGTGCCTCTCCTTGCAAATAAAATTCCACATTATTATCTCTTTATTGTTGTAGGTTGCTTCACACATGTGTTCACCTCTGTTTTTTTACCAAAGTGTGGCATATGCATCAATGACAACAATCCTGATTTATGTAATCCTCTCATGAATCCATCGAGATCACATGAATAGGTCCACCCGCAGTCTCCCTAACAGTAGTCATATATGTCTTCATGTCAAGTTTAGGAAACTTGTGCAGGTCATGGTCAATAAACCGCATTTTCTTCAAATTTGGGATAATGTTCATCGTGACATGAACTCCTTTTGGTATGGCTGTTGTTACTAACTCATACTTGGAAATTTTTAGTATCCTTTGGTGCCTCCTACGGCCTTGGTGGAACATAATAAGGAAACAAGGTCGCCGACCCAGATCATGTTGCTTCAGCGTCAGGTGTAGCTTTCGTGCTTGGTTTGCGACTAGTTCCATGACCAGAGCGTTTCCTTCTTGATGGGTCGGGGGGGTTTGGCTATAAAACAACTTCTAGAATCAATGGTGACTATGAAACAACTTCTGTAATTTCTTCCATAATGGGTGTAGGTGATGGAATCTCAACGCTTGATTCTTGGACAATGCTTGTGTTGGAGACAAAAATGACCATACTCTGATAAAACAACTTCATCTCGAATGGTTGTAGACAAATGAATCATCACATAATTTCAGTTATTCAGATGCAATGAAATGACCAATATTCAGCATGAAGATGAAGTAGTTTGATGCATGCGATAAATTGTTTTCCCACACAATCTGGCAATAAATGGAAAATGGTGGTGGCAAATTATGTCACATGGAGCAATCTTTCTAATCATGTCAAGGAAACCGCCAACCAAACCGTCACTTCCCTTGTCATTTCAACAATAGTTATTGTGCATTAATGGCTTATGTGACCAAAAATCATGCCGCCAAAGTCTCCCGTTACCTTAAATTAACTGTCAGCCAACCGTCAATTGTGGCCAAAATCCATCATGCGAGAGCAATTATTCTCTTGTGACAGACATATAACCTATGACATAATTCTTTTTTGCGACAGGCATATAGTTTGCGACACAATTCTTCTTTTGCAATAGACCTCCAGTCTACGACAACAACTTTTCTTTTGCAACACTCATAATCTTGCGACAAAAATAGTCATATTTTTTTTTGAGCTATCATTCGATTGAAGTGCGGCTATATTGATAAGGCTTTAGCCGACTTCCATTCACTAATCCTTTGAAGGGTGTACCATCTAACTTCGACAATCGAATTGATCCTCCTTCAGTGATCTAAATGACAATATATGGTCCCAACCAATATGTCTGGAGCTTGCTAGGATGCTTCAAAAAATGATTGTCATATAGGATAACAAGATCTCCAATCTGAAATTGCTTATACTTAATATGTCATTCCTGCCAAGCTTTATGTCGCTCCTTCTCGACATTTTGATGATATCCTACAACAAATCAATCTTCTTCTAACTGTACTAGTTGCAACAATATTTCTTTGACAACACCAACATCAGTCATTTCAATAATCACAACTATCCTTAGACTAGGTACAATATATTCTAGAGGTACAACAACTTCTTGTCCATAAACCATTCGAAACGGAGTTTGGCCTGTCAACTTTTTGCAAGTTGTGTGATAATCCCATAGTACCACATATATCTTCTGATCCCAATCATCTCTTTGAACATTACATTGATTTTTCAATGCATTTTCCAAAATCTTATTGAACGCTTCAACAACACCATTCGCTTGTGGGTGATACGGTGTTGTCTTCCAATGCTGAATACAGAATTCCTCAGTTAATTTATCAATCAAATGGTTCACAAAATTTGTTCCTTGATCACTAATCAAAATATTTAGACATCCAAATTGGGTTACTACATTATCAAACAAAAATCTGGCAGCAGTCACAGCAGTACAATCCTTTACTAGAACTGCTTTAGCCCATTTGGTTAAGTAGTCCGTTGCAGTGATTATATAACGTGCACATGTTCTTTTTCTTGTCCCGATTATTAGGACCCACAAAACCAACAACCCATTTATCATATGGTTGTAAAGTCACCTAAGGTACTAGAAGCATATCATCTTGCCGCAACGGTTTTCTAGTTCTTTGGCAGATATCACAACCGCAATAGTAATCTATGGCATCTGCATACAAAGTAGGCCACCATAATCCTACTTGTAGTATCTTGCGCACTATTTCGTTTCTTGCATAATGGCCTCCTGCAACACCAACATGTGCTTCATTCAATACCATCAGTCACCCATGTTCCAAGACACAGCGACGAAGGATTTCATCTGATCCCATCTTGTATAATTGTCCAACAATCAATTGGAAGTCTGCAAATTTTACTGCTAATTGTTTCATTTGTGTTGGATTGAATCCTTTTGGTGCATATCCTATAGTTAAGAAATGTATAAATATCTCTATAGTGATCATCAAACATCTTGATTGAAAATAATTGTTCGTAAGGAATACTATCATCGAGATACCATGCTCTTCTCCCCTTTCTAGCCTCAACAGATGGTATAGTCCTAAATTCAGTAGACCTGGTTTGAAAATAATCTTAAAGTCAAATTCTTGGAAGAGGAGAAGCCATCGACAAATCCCCTCCCAACACTGGATTATTGACCAATTATTTCAACGCAGAATGATTTGTATTCATCTTGAAGTGTCCTCCCAATAAATAATGTTTGAATTTTTTAAGAGCGTATAACATAGCGAGTCCTTCTCTTTCTGTCGTTGTACAGTTCTTTCTATCGTCGACAATTTTATACTAGCAAATGCGATGGGATGATCAATAGAACCTTCTCCTGGCTGCACAAGTACAACGTCAAGTGCAACAAACAACGCATCGACATGGACGTGAAATTATTTTTTACATTATGGAAAGAACAATATAGGCGCTGTAACCATATTATTCTTAAGATCATACAGACTCTCTTGACATTTCTCATTCCACTGGAACTTTACATCTTTATTGAACAATTTCTCCATAAGGGTTGTAACCTCTTCATATCCTCTAATGAACTTTCTGCAATACCTCGTATGTCCTAATGTAGTTCTCAATTGTTTCATTGTCGAGGGTGGTGGTAGGTCGACAATAATCATGATCTTTGTGGGATCCATCAATATTCCATCTCGACAAACCACACGACCTAGCAAGATTCCAATAGGAGCACAAAAAATGCACTTCTTTAAATTAAGGGAAATATGGAACGGTCGACATCGTTCAAGCATCATTCTGAGACTTTCAACGTGATACTTTACTAGCCCAAATACAGTCCAGTCATCAAAGTATACCTTAAGAAATTTATGGATGAAGTCTTTAAAAGCAGCTACAACTATTCTAGAAAAAATAGTAGGAGCATTCTTGAGTCCAAAAGGCATTACCATATACTAGAAACATCCCCATTCTGTCGCAAAGGTTGTTTTGTGTCGATATTCCTTTGCAATCCTGATCCGATGGTAATCAGAGAATCCATCAGTAAATGAATATATTGCTTGCCCTCCAATGCTCTCCAATACTTCATCTGTAAACGGGGTAAAAAATAAATCATGTAAGCAAGCATCATTCAACTTTCTCAAGTCGACACAGATATAGATTTCACCAATTTTCTTATCTTATACTACCATAGGGATAATCCATTCATATTATTCAACAAGTTCTATAATTCCCACATCTAGCATTCTTTCTAACTCTATCTTAAATTTTTCTTTGTACCTTTGATTGATCTGATATGGTCGTTGTTTGACAGGTTTTGTGTTGGGATTCAAGGGAATCTTCATTTCTCTCAGATCTACAATAATTCCCTTCATTTATGAAAATTTAGTGGGGAACAAATACTGGAACTCGTGTAATAGGTATGCAATATTTCCTACGGTCTCATCTTCCCATTAGTCTCCGATATTAGCAAATTTTGGATTCTCTGGGGAAACCAATGTTTACTTTCTTTATTTTCAGAGGATTTAGAAACTTGTCACTTGATATACCTGACCCTTCTAATGCATGAGTACCTTCAGAATCAGGGATACTTATGTCACGTGGATCATCATCATCAAGTTCACATTTTACATTGTAGCACTCCATCCAATGATTGACTGTCACGCTGCTTTGATGGAAATTTTTCGTTGACACGGGAATATCTTCAAATATATTAGTTCAGATTACTTGTAGAGCACCATGATTTGAAGGATGATCATCAACAAATTCAAACATATGTGTGAAATTGTAAGCTAATTTTTCCCACTCAATTGCTCCTCGTCGCAACTCAACTAACGTATACCAGTTTCTCGGTATCATGTCCAAAGTATGTATACACTAATGGACCCATTCCTGTTGCGACGACGTCTCCCATGTCTCACGACAATTCTCAATATGTTCAACATGATTAGTCAGTCCTGTATATTTTGGACCAGTATAGAGTGTCTTTTATCCAAATCAGACTTCCAACAATCTTCGACATTGAGGCCATTATGAAATAGTCAGCTTATGCGCAACCAAACATCTTGTGGGTGTAGCCTTCAATGCAAAGTCTAAGGCTAACAAGCATTGAGGTTCAGATACTTTCTCTTCAAACTCTGTCAGAAAAGATTCCAGGTTAGGAAAACACTCATAGGTAGGAAAATCACATGCCTTAGTACCTACCCGTCACACAGACTTTGTAATTCTTGTGCATTTTCGTATTGATACTTCATGGAATTGGTTCTGCAATTTCTCCAAAGCTTCTCCTGAATCCGATGAGTAGGAACTAATGCTTCGCCAACTAAGTTTCCCATCAGTTGTCGGATTCACATAATCATTCATCATAGAAGTAATAGTATAGATGTTATCTAGATATCCGTCTTGTCTTCATTATTTACTTGCTCGACATACCTCGGCATTCCATGGGATCATTTGGTGCGACCACCCTTATCTCTGTATCCTCAAATGTTAATATCATTTTCTTAAAATTGATAATAGTTTGATTATCAATGGCCTATTTGATCCCCAAAAGCACGGGATACAGATTTGTATCATCAACAATGTCTATAACTTCAAAATCTACATAAGTTTTAAGTCCTTATATCTCGACAGGAACCCATGTCAGTTGACCAATAGGAAAAAGCTTCGATTGATTGGATAATATTAGTTGAACAAGAGACCATACTAGTCTCGGCTTGACCATGTCTGTCTGGTGAGAATGTTAACATTTGATCCCAAGTTCATAATAATATAGTCCATGTCATAATCACCTATCTGAGCATTCGTCCTTAACTTGTGACCAGTTTTCAATCTTTTCCCAAAGTGGTTAACTCTCTTTTCTAGTCGCATCTCTCGATGAGGTTCTTCGACTAAAGCTAACAATTATGCTATACCATATTGATCTTTTATTAATTCTAAGCAAATTTGAAGGAATTCTTTCAACTTACTATCATTTTTTGTCGATTTATTTTGAAATAGTTGTTCGAATCTTTGTGGCATTTCCAATACCGGTCCTTCATTTGGTAGAACAACATAAGTTGATGCTTGAAAAATGTCAACGAAGTCCTAGAGGGCATACAAGAATACTTCCTTTTCTTTCTGGACATAAAATGGCACCTTCTTATGTTGTGCTAGTCGCATTCTTGGTTTTTCGTATGGTGCTTCTTGATCTCCTCCAGTCGCAGCACCTCCTTTTGTCACAACATCAATATTAAGATCCCTCGGTTCAATAGAAATATTCTGTATGTTTGGGTTAGCATTCCGAGGAGGGTTCTGGTTTCCCATGTTTCTAGCTTGCCACTTAGCAATCAACTGTGGACATGCTCCAATGGTATGATCCAATGCTTTGCAATATGAACATGTTGATGGAGGATTAGTGCACTCTCTGGAAAAATGTCTCGGATGTCCACAATTGTAACAAATGACTTGGACTCTTTCGCGACCAAATCCTCCTCCTCGTCCTCGGTCTCTGAAAGGACCACCTCCCCCGGTTTGAGGGTATTGTGCCTGTGGGTATTGTTCATGCGGATATTGTGCCTGCGAGTATTATGCCCGATCTCACTCGGCTTGCATATGTTCATCATTCTTCATCAGGTATGCGCCGACTATCTTCTCATGCCCTGTAATCTTTCTCGTTGGGTCCCACTGATTTACATAATTTACAATATAGACTGGCTGGGGCACTTACTATTTTCTATAAATATAAGCATTCTTTCGACTGATGTCCTCTGGTCTATAAAATTATACACCAGGGCATCCCTTGCATATTTATCGAATTTGNGTGCACTTACTATTTTCTATAAATATAAGCATTCTTTCGACTGATGTCCTCTGGTCTATAAAATTATACACCAGGGCATCCCTTGCATATTTATCGAATTTGGTGCACCTGATGCAAGATAGTCCATGAACGTCGGACATGAATCTTTATGATGGCCCTCCATTCTACATCGTGTACACCAGGGTTCCTCCTGTACTTATTTTCCTTTCTTGATATCCTGTAGTGTAATGTGAGGTTGGAAAGTTGTGATTATATTTGCATCTTCCCTGCACCAGTTTCTCCGACCAGTGAAGCCTCTAGTTTCATAGCAAGCTCAAGAGCCTCGATCTGAGATACAATGTTTTCTTGCATCAAAGAAATGCAGATATGCAGTAGCATCGTTGCAATAAACCATTCTTTATGTTGGACATCTGACATCTGAAAACTCACCTTAGTAATCAGAGTTTTAAATCTTTGGTTGAAGTCCCAAATAGACTTAGTCGGTAATTTCTTGATCTCTTTTAACTCTGCAATGCATTGTCACTTAGATTTAGGTTTCTTAAACTCATCTATTAGTCTTGTTTGGATTTGATTAGTCTTGTTTGGATTTGATCTAATGATTTCTGGGGAATCCCTACTAGAACCCTAGAGAATTTCATATACCAGTCAAGCGCATGACCTCTAAAGGTTGTGATCATATGGCCTTTCTTTATAGCCTCATCTTGGACTTGCCACCCTGTCCATACAATTTTGCATAGGAACCAATCATTAAAGAGAATTTGAGGTAAAAAATGGGCCTCAAAGGACCAAAATGTACTATAAAAATCAACCAATTACATTCTAGTAGATGACATCATCCCCCATGGTTGAGGTGGCATTGCATGAGTTAAGAATGTTTATTTGTCACATTTTCTATGGTGGATGAAAACCCATAGTTAACCAAGGTAGTGGTACAAGTACTTTTAAGTCATAAAGTAAAGTACTCACAATAAAAGTCATTTCACACTTTCTTATAAAATAATATTATTGTTATTTTCAAGTAAAGTACTCACAATTCACTTTCTCATAAAATAATATTAGTCATTTTCAAGTAAAGTACTCGTAATTCCTAAAAATGTCTTCACATTTTTGTTATAAAATAATATAGTCATTTTTTATGTTTTTTAATTTTAAATTATATATTCATTCAATTTTATTTAATATCATAATGTCAAACTAATATATATATAATCTTGTACTTTTAAAATAAATTAAATTC
>LPNX010610246.1:144410-154470 GCA_001517045.1 Pseudotsuga menziesii
ACAAAAAAAATTATTATAATTTTGTAATAGTTAATTTTATAGAATAATATGCAAATTATGTTGTTATAACTTGTTAAATATTAATTAATAATAATGTCATTATGATAATAATTATGATAAATGTTATCATGTTAGTTTTAATAATAAAAATATTTAAAAATTTAAATGATTAAAAAATTAATAAAATTAATTCAGCCATTTATATTTAATTTGAAATTATAACATAATGTGTCTGTATTATGATGTATTTTTTTAACAAATTAGTAACATTGATTTTTTACATATATATTTTGTATTTATAATTTTTTTAGTTGCAAGGAGTGGAAATAATTTTCTTAAATAAGTATTTATATTATAAAAATATTTTCAAAATGTATAAATATTTTTTTAATAATTTATTTTCGTTTATAAAAAAGTATTTGAATAATTTATGCTTCAACTAATAAATTAAAAGAATTTATGCACCACTATTCACTTGTTAAGTTAATATGATATATTATTTATTCACAGCTTTTTTATTGTTAAAAATTAATATACATTAAAATCAACTAATAAACTAAAAGAATTTATACACCAAACTAAAAGAATTTATACACCAGTGTTGACTTATCCAGTTAATAGGATATATTATTTACTCGTAACTTTTTTATTGCTAAAAAACAATATACATAACGTTTTTATTGCTAAAAACATATACATTAAAATCTTATATATTAATATGACATATTTTCATAATGTATAAATATTTTTTTAATAATTTATTGAAGAATAAATTAAGTTTTATATTATTTTCTATAAGAGATTTAGCTATAACATTCATTTACAATAAAATGAATATATAAAAAAAAATTATAATTTTGATATTAATTTATTCTAATAATGCAATAAATATTATAATAATATTGTTAAAATTTTACATGTAAATAAATCTCAATTAAATTACATTAAAATTAAATTAATGAGGAATGTACTAAATATAAAAAGTCAACATAAATTAAAAAAATAACTCATAAAAATAATTTTTTAGTTTAATTTCATTTACAAGTTCAAGACAAATAAATGCTAGAGGATAATAATTTTTAGGGGAATTTACAATGATTCTTAGTCACATCATTATAGAGTTATTTTATTAATTTTATTTAAAGTCAATTTAGAAAAGTAACTTAACCATGGTTATTTATATTCTGCATAAAAAGTAGTGTAGGAGGTGAGTTGTCAAATATTTATCTGTCGGACTCCATTCTCAAGATCCCTTTTTCACATACTAGCATTTTTACCCACAACTTCAAATATTTCAGATAGTGACCTCTAGGTTCTTGGAATAATTCTCTTTCCATTTCGTTGTATGGATTTATCGTGTCGAATACAATCTCTGTGATATATCCCTTCGGAATACTATCAACCCAGAATTCTACAGCCCTAGATATAGGATTACGAAATATTTTCAACCGCTGGATCAACTGAGGACTTCACTCTGTAGGTTCTCTGCCCTGAAATTTTTTCTTCTAAGTTGCTAGCTTTGACAACCACTCATGCAATACAATGGGAAATTCACTAAAGAAAATCTCATGAATGTCTGTGTAAAGGTATCGTTCCAACCAATCTGTTGGGCTCAGTCGTGATCCTTTACTTACTTCTTGTGCGAACTCTTGTTCCTTGTAATCAACACAATCTTGAATTTTGGGCTTCGTCGGGTGCCAAAACATATCCCTGTCACAATGATTCACGGTCTCTACAACATAACCATTTGTTGGCTTGCTTCTCTGTTGAACCAGGTTCATATCCCTTGTTCGTCAACAAATCCCAAGATATCAGCCCGACAAAGCATAACCCCGTCAACAACACCTGCGACGTAGATGAGGTCTCACCCAAGATATCTATGGGGACTGCCAGAACCAAGTTTTTGTAGTTGTGCCAGGGGATTTTCTTATAATAGCACCTTTAAGTCACTCGACTGAAACTAGGAAATAGACTTTTGTCTTCATACACACATCATAAAAGAATATAACATATTGATTTGACGACATTCATCACAGCATATAGTCTATATTATTAAACATGCAACAATATACCATTTATATCATTAAGATGCTCGACATATTTATCAAATTCATTCATGACGGATATTCATTCAACCATAGACACATTTATTAGAGACACAAATACACATAGGTTAACATGTAAACCCATGGGAAAAACCACAAAGGTGCTCTTCATCTGTCATGAGTAATAATTGAATGCCATTGGTCTATGCACACAACTTGTAGACTCTTCTTTAGATATTATTTACAATCAATGACTCTTTTTCCCTCTCACACTATCTGGTTTTTGGTCTCTATCTCTTTTCTTGTTTTTCTTATTCTTCGTTGTATATGTGTTATCTTTTATCTTCTTTCTTCTATTATGTTATTATGTCGTCTGCACACAACTTGGATTGAATTTATAGGATTTTACAACTCTTGCTTTACCCATCGACTGATTATCAACCATTAGTCGGTAGGTTGTCTTACTAAGTTTAACCCATCCCATTACATCTAAAAATAGGCACTATCGACCTAATTTACAATCATTCTTTATTTACCAAAAGTAGACTATTAGTCTAAGTCAAAGTTTGCCAAAAATAGGTCGAACTCCTTGTCTCGACCTGCTTTCTTCCTCTTTTGTTGTGGCTCCTTCCGTCACGGCATTTTCTTGTCTTGCGTCCAGAATCTTCATCTTTTCGAGTAAGGTTCTGGTTATCTTTTCTTGTCTTTTCCTAGGGCCGACAATCGATAAATTTCCTTTATATAATTTGGAATTAATCCTGAAGTGATTTGAAGGTCAGTAGAGGATGTCTTTGTTGGATGTTTTTTCCAATTTCAACCATATAACAGTCAAGCAAAATGAACATTTAAAACCATATTTACTACTTGATGGAGCACCTTTTCTCATGAACACATGCCTTTTGGCTTGATTAATGTGAGTACAAAATTTCAAAGAGAAATACATATAACATTTGATGACCTAATAGGTGTTATTGTGCAAGCTTACCTTGATGAATTCACACTTCTTTGAACCTTAATAAATCGATTTTCAGTACTATTGTTGGTAAGTTGCTTGTCAACGTTGTTTGGACTCAAGGATTTACATGACTTGGCTATGGTATTACATATTCTTGATTCACCTGCTCCTTTCAAGAAGGAAATTCAAACTTTTTATGGGTAAAATAAACTGTGTGAAGGTTCAATCCTTATTTTTCTCAAATGGTCAAACATATTCATTGTTTTATCAAAGAAAGATAAGGACTTCGATTGGTTAACATACATTAAAACAACATTCTAGGAGATTAAGAAAGCTATCTATTTTTCCCTTGTGCTCTCTAACCTTCATTTTTTGAAAGATTTTATCATTAATTCTATCAAAGATGAAGATTTTGTTATATTTTTGTAGCTTGATGACAAGGATTTGAAAACCTCGTTGCTTTCATGAGCCAACACCATCTTCATAATGTGTCCCGTGTTAAAATAAACATATGAACAACAACATGATGGAAAGGATCACTAGCCAAGTCTCATTCATATTCACACAAAAACTACAAATATATAGCACAATGTATGATTCCACGTCATAGATCTTAAAACCAAGCATGGAAATTAAGTTAGGCAATCATAACAAACTCACTTAGTCATCATTTGAGGATAAATGACTATTATCCTAAATGAATAATATAATTAATGTGATATGAAGTCTTTATGATTGGTAAGGTAAGCCATAGGATAACATCCCCCCCTTCAATCACAAGTCTAGCCATATATACCAACTAAGTTGAAAGTTGATATATTGGGTCTTTCATAAATCCTTGACCTGAGCTTTGTTGTAAATTTTTCTTGAAAAATCGTCAAAAATGGATGTTGGATGGTTCACTTGGAATGAAATGGAAGAGAGCTAAAATTCTGGAAGTGAACAATTTCCATGTCTAAGCATTGTCATATTGGTTGACAAATTCATCATTTGTCAATTAATTTAGCTAGAAGGATATGGAATTTTCTATTGATATGTGAACAAACACGATCACCATTTTTCTATTAGTCAACAAATAGGATGACCAAATCACTTTTTGAACTTAGACACAATTAGGTGTCAAACAACATCCTAATGTATCCCAATTGGATAATTAAGAGTAATGAGAGGAGCTTAGATTTTATGTTGGAACTTTCCAAATGTTGATTTGATGATTATTTGAAGATGATTTGAAGAGCTCAGATGCAATGTTGAACTTCCCTGATTTGATTTGTAGATAGCCACTAAGTAGAACAATTATTTGATTAATAGGACTTTGAAGCTTGAAGCCTAACTATAATCAATGATATTCCCTCATGTTAGGCGCAATATGAGAAATATAATATATCATGTTTTTGGTGGATTTGGATGACCACTTACCATCTTCACTTAATGAATCTACTCCCCTCCTTCTTAAGGCGCAATAAATTTTTGAAAGGTGTTTGCTATAAGAGAGGTCTTTACTCAAGAATTAATTATGTGATAAAATTGATAAAATTTCTTGGTTGTTGATGACCATTAGTATTGAATGTTTCTTCAGTGTGGAACATCTATCTTATGAATGATTATGTTTGTTGTAATGCCAACACAAATGGATATCAAAACACTAATCATCCATATGAACAACTCAATGATAGTTTTGGCACTTATCATTATGATGTTGAATTGGAACGCATGAAGTTGAATCATCTTGAAGGAATCACGCACTATTCAACTTGATTGGTTTGGGATAATCTACAATATGAAACTTAACTTCCTTTTAATATCCAAGTTCTGTTTTGTGTTTGTTGTTGAGGATTTATTCCCAAGGTTCGATGATGGGATTGGAAATATTATTTTGAACTTGTTAATACTCTTTTAAACAGTCATTAATATTTCCTTTTGTAACTTAAAAAAAGAAGAAGTTCACATTCACTTATACATGTATCATTTTGTGCTTTGGAATCTTCTACACACAATTCATATTTTTCGAACAAATGATTGTCCTGAACAAGAGATAATTCAATTTTTTTAATTTCCTCTTAATTCTTCATTGTGATCCTTAACTCGGTGTTCAAGAGTTTTGATAGGATATGTAGCATGTCTACTTTTGTTTGCATGAATTGCAAATATGTAGGAACATTTTGCAAAATTTCTATGTGGACTGGGATTAAAGTGCCATCAATTGTATCATTCAATGTTTTTAACAAATAATACACATTTGTGATTCTACATTAGAGGAATTTTGAAGGTACCCCCCCCCCCAAAAAAAAAAAAATGTACTATCAAAATCAACTTTATAAGAACCAATAGAATTTCAGATGATGATGTCAACCATTAGGGTAAACAGTTTTAGAGGAAAACAGAAAAAAAAAAATATTTTTTTCCATCATATTTTTAACTTATATCCTTGTAGGTTTACTCAAATTTCAAGTGTGAGTGTAACACCCCGGTTTTGATCCCGTTTGCATTAAATGTATATGATGTAAATATTGTAATTAATCATGGTGTGGAGCTAAAGGAAAAATCCCCACCATTGATTTATCATTTTATGTTTCGACGATTAAAATCGATGCCGATGGTATTTTGTGTTAGTGGGCACATTACAATTTTGGACATCATGTAAATATGCAATTTAATTAAAAACCCACAACCAACTATGTGAATGCAACAAATAATGAGATGGGGGCATGATTTCCTAAGGATACCGGGGGGGGATATTTAACCTCTGAGCCAATGGGGAGAAGCCAAGTGTCAAGAGGAGAACCCATCAACTACCAACCACCTTTCCTTGTCCTATTCACCAACCAATTATATTCTCCAGGAGTTAGTTGGGTAGTTATTGCCTTGGAGCTTGGGAGGCATGGGCAGCCATCAAATCTGACAGGGTCGTCAGCCTTGATCACACGCATGCCCAAAGGGGGAGATCTCATTCAATTTCCCTCATGTGGATTAGACAGCCCCATTCAACACTCACGCATGCATCAAATTTTCCTCATGCATTCACATTCTGATTTTCCTCACAATTTTGGGGAGTTGCTGGACGTTTTTCAGCATCCATCCTTCATCCACGTTGAGATCTCATGCAGTTGAACCCTCCTGGGTTTTTATCCTTCATGTTTTTGGTCGTTCACCTCATTTTCCTCAGGCTAGGAAATCGTTTTTGTAGTTATCAGTGGCTGGGGCCCCCCCCCCCCCCGCGATTTTGCGGCATTTTCCCATCGTTTTCCAGGATGGAAATCGTTTTTTGGTAATGCCAGCGAGTGGGAGAAGAGACCCACGATTTTTGGATGTTGTTGAGTCCGTTTTGGCCATGTTAGGGCCATAAACGTCTGTGGAAATTGAATTGTTCCTAAGGGGTTGTTTTTACCCATCTTGGTAATTCATTTTGTTGCCGAAATTGTTTTTCCTCAACCTTGAATCTTGTATCCTGCTATGTGTGCATATTTTCCTTTAATCTGAACTGGTTGGGACTGGAATTGGGTCTGAACGAGCTTGATAAACCTAGTGTATGAAGGAGCCTCACAGACAGATCTAGAGTGGTTGGTTTTCTTATTTGCACATCCTAAATAGCACTGGAATCGAAGGCATAGCTTGAGGGACTGTGTAGCAGAGAAGGGGGTGCTTCCTTGTGTTGGGTGTGTAGATGTTTAGAATTCAAGCCAAATCTGGTGCAGGTATCCAGAGCTCTATGATTGAGCTCACTAGCTTAGCAATTTAGCCTTCCACCTCCCTAACAGCTTGATAAACCCAACTCTATTTGGTTTGGATGAATTTCGATATACCTTTGGCTATGTGTGAGCCTACTAGTGTTCCCTTATTCTTTGTGGGAATCATGCCCAACTCGGGGGCGACAGCATTGCTAAGAGATTGATGAGCACACTGGCCTGTGGTTGGGTGGAACGTTGCAGCGACGTAGCTGGTTGCTGGACAAGCTTCTTTCAAGTTAAGTATTCTTGTCTATTTTATCTCTGCAATTGTATTTGTTGCTTAATGAACATTGATGAAAATGTTTAATGCGTTGAATGGATGAATTGCTTCCGCTGTATAATTGCAATTGTTATGCATCTGTGTATGTTTTATTTCAATGCATTTTTATTTTAGGTTCATGGGGATGGATTGCCCGGATTAGATAACACTATGGTCACATTCTCTCTCTGATGGATGGGAGGGGACGTGACAGTGACTGCTCGTTTAATTCCACATCCAACGAGTGCTCACACTCGAAATTTGAGTAAACCTACAAGGATATAAGTTGAAAATACGATAGAAAAAAGTAAAATTTTTCCTTTTCTTAAGAAAATTTATAGCTTTATTTTGTTATTTTCCTTAGGAGACCCATTCTAAACCTCAAAATTGCTATAATGAGTCATTACTCGTGTCAAATTTGCTTGCTTTCTTGCTATATCGCTTACACTTGATTACTTTCACATTCTCTTGCGAACAATTTTAGGGTGTCAAAAACTACAAAAATTCACCCTAATGTTTTCTCCCTCTCGGAGGTGATTCAATGAGTTGATTGTTTCAATTAAAGGCATCCTTATTCAATTTTAGAAAGGTCCTTATTACAATTGACTTTAGAGTGATTATGAGAAATCCACCCTTCCATAATAAGAGACTCAACAATTTCAATTTATACTATGAAATTGGAGGGTGTTGGTTTCAATCGAGAATGCAACCGATTATAAATTCAATTCATCTTGATTTTCAAAAATACAATTAAGTTTACAAAATGGCTATTGCAAGTTCTTTAATCAAATTTGTCATCGATTATAGATTTGAATTAATATGGATAAGGACCTTGAATTGAATGCGAATTGCACGTTTGATTAATTTGAATGAGTTGTCATTTGCTTGTGCTTGCATATGTAGAAGATTGTAGCGACATTGTGATTAAAGCAAAATAAACATCAAACCTAAGGACATGCACACAAGTACAAAAACTACTTTAGATCCCTTATTCCATTTCAAGGTGATTTAAAACACAATCCATCATCCAAAAAATAGACAATTTTATTATGGTTGTGACAACTCCCTTTTTATCTCTTAAAAATGCAACAAACAATTCCTATGTCAAATGAAAGCTTCACCTTTAACATCAATTCGTTACAAATTTAAGATACACATTTTTGAGGCTATTGCCACATAGGAAAAACATGGATTTTAAAAATCCCTTTGCAAAAGTCTAGCAAGTATTCAACTATTATTTGCTCATTTACAATCAAGTGCATAATGCATACATTTAAGCTCCCCCTGTCAAGTAAGTATTCAACCAGTATTTCCTCATTTTCAATCAAGTGCATGATGTATACATTTAAGATCTCCATTTTCATGAGCCATCATAACTTGGCGAAAATTATTTTACATGCAACAAAATAATAAATGTTAAGGTGGCATCACTGTGGACTGTTGGATCTCAAATAGGTTGAGATCTAATGGCCCACAATACTGCCATCACAACATTTATTACTCTTCTATATGTTGAATATTGTTCTCCTATATAAGTGGCATGAAATCAGAAATAAAAAACAATAATACGATAATTATAGAATAAATGCAATCATAGTAAATAACTATTTTTCTTATTCATGCATCTTCATTGATTATACTTGGTTTGATTGAGGCCGACGACAACCATCAACGGGAGAAAGGAGGAGCCACTAGTAGGCTACCACAATTTGAGCAACGTCGAGCTTGCTCTTCACATGTGTGTGGGTGATCTCTTCATGTTCTGGTAGAATCGTTCTCATGGGTCACAGGTTGAGAAAGGAAGCCATGTGGGACATGGCTCAGCCGTGGGATGTTTTAAGGAAGACTTCATTTTTGCACAATACTGATTTGAGTACCTTTCATGGTGCTGTTTGTAAGACTAAATTTAGAAATTCAGTTTTACGTTGTCCATATGAAGAGACGGGTTCTTGGCAGTCATTTCTATTTCTCCTACTCCGATGGACAGGTGGAGAATAAGTGTCATAGGGAAACCGGTCCTCTCTCTGCCTATAAATGATCCTTTCAGAATACCCATCAGATAAGCTGAAGGAGTGTATTGGTGCAGGTTAAGAGAGAGAAACCATTTTTCTGTTATGTGCAGAGAAAGTTTCTTCAATATGTTTCTAGAAAAACGCAGCAGGGACAGAGGTGTCTGGAATCAGTCAGAAGCTGCACAGATGGATCAAGGTATTACGAATCTTGCTGTTTATATTCCGCTGTTTATTTTGCTATAGAAAGGAAAGTTTCAGATCCCTAAAGTTACTAACATTGGTATCAGAGCGAGGTTTTAGAAACTTTCCTTTGATCGAATGCGATCCGTCTTAAAGATAAACCCTCTTGTCTGCGATCATATTGCCTCTGTGCGTTTCTCCCTGGCTGTGCATTAAGCACTTTTGATTAGTATGCCAAGAGGGCATCGACATACTCCTGGGATGACTGTAACCTAGTTTATTTTCATCCCTGAGATGTTGGTATGCCGTGTATTGCTGGGCGTGAGGGCATTCTCTGCTTGAGGGCTGTGTATTGCTTTCTCTTTCTGCTTCCCCTCATGCGGCGAATTCGATAATAGTCTTGTTGTTATGATTTTGACAAATAACATTGCTGCAGTGCATTTAATAATGTTATTTGCATTATTGCTATGCATGGAGATCAATGTATTGTCTATTAGTTATGTGTCAATGGATCACTTGGCTCGTACCATAGAGTTACCTGAATTTTTTTTTTTTTTAAAGTCCCAAGTAATTCTCGGCTTCTTCATAGCGTCTCGCTCGTTTTGAGAGTTGATAAGGTTTTAATGTACAATATGGTAACATTTGAACAAACAATGCATCAAATCTGTGCCTACCTTTTCATTTCTGGGTTTGTAGTCTTTAAGAGGGTTAACTCAACGCATTTCGTCTCTTGAGAAAGGTTCTTTGTGACATCCACCGGACTATAAAATTTATTGTCTTTCGAAGGGTAAAACCATACACTGTAACAATTCTTTTTTTTAACGAACAAATAAATACAAGATGTTAGCTCTCTGCTTTCAACACTATGGCTATAAAGTCAT